>JAQQZS010000019.1:12512501-12542706 GCA_030068045.1 Platyallabes tihoni | reverse complement strand
CATCGAGCCTCAAGTATCACCTAGGGTGATATAAAATAAGGTCAAATATTTATATGCGATTTAAATGCGATTAATTTCGATTCATTAATTACAAAGCCTCTAATTAATTAGATTAATTTTTTTAATCGAGTCCCGGCCCTAATATATATATATATAATTATATATAATATAGGGGGGTCACGATTATATATATATATATATATATATATACACACACACACACACACACACACATAATCGTGACCCCCTATTTAATCTTGGGTGTGGCTTTGATTGACACTGTTGTTCTATGAAGCTGTCTTACTCTTGTTCATTTTAGCACTGTATTAACACATGATTATATCATGAAATGGGTTCTGGTGAATTATTACATCCCAATGTATATTAAGGAAAATGCTGAATTGAAATACACTAACAATAAAATATAAAAACTGCATACATAACTGCAGAGCGGACAAGTGGTGCAGTATTACTGTATGTTTCTTTCTTTCTTTCTTTAAGTAGAACTGTATAGAAAATGTGACACTCGAACAGCAACTAAAGTGTTTGTGTGTAAGTGAAGCTTTCTTTCTCAAGAAACCACTCAAAGTGCGCACCTAGGGAGAGACAAAATGAAAAGGAACCAGTTATACAACTTTTTTTTCTTTATTTCCTACAATACCTTTGAAACTCTCTCTCTCTCTTTCTTTCTTACTGTGCGTGCGTGTGTGTGTGTGTGTGTAATAAGACTTCAGGCTGTTGGAGTGCTCACCCGAGGCTTCACTGCAGTCATTGCCATCTGTGTGCCTCTATCGTTTTCCTCTCATCATCCTGACATCTTTGCCATCATCCACCCTCTTTCTTTCATCTTCCATGTCTTTTTTCCTTCTTCTTTTCCAGCACACGAACACTTGGATAACTCCCAGTGCTCCCAAGTCTTTAGTTATCAAGTAAACACATCTGTCCCTTAATGAACAGTGAGAGCAGTGGAGGAGTTTCCATGATGCGTTGAAAACAAGCAGCAATTAAGCCATATTGAGACATCAAAATGATTCGATAATTGAAAAATAAATACTGATTATAATAAGAATAATAAATTTAAAAATATTAATTCTATTTCCTGAAAGTCCTGAATGTCTTTAATTTCTTCCAGAAGGCACACTGTGTGCACTCATATTTGCACTGTTTAATGAAAAAATAATTATTGTAATAATATGCATATTATATAATATAATGCATAAGTAATTATATATATATATATATATATATATATATAAAATGCATAAGTTGCTTTATTTAAAAATGCACTAAATATAGGTATCTGAACTCAAATACGAAATCATTATATTATGCTCATTGACAAAATGATTAAAATAAACAATGGAGGCTTTTTTTTTTTTTTTTACAAAAGAAAAATTATTTATTGGTAACTTTAGGGTCAATTTAGCATAACAGAGGTACTAATACAGTACAACAATATAGAATATGAATGGAAAACAAAGACATTTAAAATGCCTCATATTAAAATGCTCTTTCACACAAATATAGAACTGTACACATACACACGCGCTACATATTTTCACACTCGCTTATTACTTAGGGTAAGAATGCTTTCATGGAGGATTGATAGGGATGATTATGAAATGCCACCTCTGGCTTCATCACGTTTCTGCATAGGATCCGACTGCCTCAGTAATTGCTTCAGTGTTATTTAGTTTGAATGCATGGAATGTAAGAGGGACTGTAGTGTGAAGTCTTTATAATAAAAGCCAAAGTGCAGGGACTGAGAGATTGGATCGTTCATTTTAAATGCACTTTCGTTGAACAGAAAGAAACAAAGCCATCAGCACGCTCACATACATGCATGCATGGACACAATTGTATGTCGATCATACACACTTTCAGTCACACACTTGTGCAGGTTTAAAGCAGAACTTCATGCTTTTCCAAAAAAAAAAAAAAAAAAAAGAAGGAAAAATAAATAAATAAAATTAAAGTATCATATGTTACCTTGTGTTTTATCTCCTGGTACTATTTTTCCAAGCAGTTGAGACTGTAGGTGGAACCCTGACATAACCTTTTTTTTCCCTCATGGTATGAATGTCTTGGCAATAACATCTTTGTTTAACCAATGAATACAATGCCATACCAGAGAGGCTGAGCAGTCACACAGTCAGCACATACAATGGTAGAAACATATGCTGGAAAAACAAGGCCATGTCTGTATTATATATTAACATATATCTCTCTTTAAAACAAACTGGGTCACAGCGTCTGTTAGTAATAATCTCGCGGAAATTTCCAGCCTCTGCACTTCACATCAGTTTACAAAAAAAAAAAAAAAAGAGAGAGAGAAACTTAAGATTTATACACAGAATATAAAACATTCTGAATTTCCCCAATATTTGGATGACGTTCCTAAGACAAGTGATTTTATTCACATTTTTCCCCCTTCTTATACAAAACTAGCCTTTGTAGAATTGTGTTGCAGCTCACCGAAACAACGATTTACTGGTTGAGTTGCCTTAAGCAGTTACAGTTTCTCATTTGAGTCTGGGCTTTATGGAGGGGGATAGGGAGATGTGATAACCCATCTGGAAAAGTGCACTCTAAACCCCTAGTCATCTTAATGGCTACTACTTCTTCTAGGTCTGGCCCAAACTACACCTTATTTGTTGAGGAAAGAAAGTATGCTTGTAATGATTGCTTTTTGTCTATGGTCTGAGAAAGAGACGACTCCTCTATCTATGATCTTTGCAATTTCCCTGCTTCTGCATGTTTCTGTCTTTTTCAAGATTTCTGGGAAAAACAAAAGGAAAGGTCCATAATGATCCCCCAAGTTTCCACACAAGCTGAAGTAGAAATAGTTCCTTCACCCCCTATCTCTCAATTCTCTCATTATGTACCTTTCTCGCTTTAAATATTTCTACGCAAGAGAGAGAGAGAGAGAGAGAGAGAGAGAGAGAATGCCCATAATGATCTCTTTTCTTGGAAAAGGCCATGTGTCCCACCCAACGTCTTTGCCTGTCTTTCCTTGCATCTTATTCTTTAAAGATTCCTGGGGAAAAAGTGTTCATGATAACCACTTTATTTCTCCATAGGCTGGAGAAATGATGGGGTCTCCAGCCATTATACATCTTTGTGTCTCTCTTTCTTTTTAAAGAGAGATCTCCTGGGCTACCATCCACTAACAATCTGGTTCATGTAGTCCTCAGTGGGTAGCCGAGCAGTGCCCTCTCCCCCTGCGCCCTCCTCCCGTGCAATGCTGTGAAAAGATCCTCTATGTCGGAGCATCATTCTTTGCTCACGCCTCTCCAGCATGTGTGTGTACTGGTATCGCTGAAGAAACAGGTCCTTTGCGTAGTCATAAAGTTGCATGTCAAGGTCATTGAGCTCCTCAATGTGTTTCACGATGCTCTCTTCCAGGTCAACACCGGCAGCACGTGTACTGTTGTACTGTACGAAAGGCCTGATGAAGCGGAGACGGAAGGTGCGCTCAAACAAGTACTGTGTTTTGCGCTGAAACTCTGTGAGCCCGAAGAACGCCATGTCACGCAGGTTTTTCTTAGCTGACTCAAGTAGGAGACGGGCACGCTGCTTGTCAGGCAACGTGGAAGCGTTGTAGCAACCTACTAGGCTGAGATCAGCCAACATGCGCACTTGACGGTTGTTGGCCAGGTTGTATGGGCACTCCATAAACTGTTGCAGGGTGCATCCTGACCAGTCTGCGCCATCATAACAGGTGGGAAGCTCCTCAGGTGTCGGTGTGCGGCCATCACACATGTGCAATGAAGTCTTCCATGTGGCGCCTCGTTGAACATGGCGCCACTCACTCAGATATCTTGATACTGGATCCCGAAGAAGTGTGATATAGTAGAACTTCCTGAAAAAAAGAAGAAAGAGTTCAGTGTCAGTCATCCATTTTTTTTTTATGTTGCAGTAGCAATATCACAGCCTCCTTGAAATGACACCAAAAATAGGACAGTGTTAATAGCTTTTCATATCACTATCTGCCAACACCAGTAGGTGAGACAAATGAAAGAAGACAAGCAACACCATCTTTCAAAAGCTAAGTGATCCAGTCTATGACTGAACATAATTTATCAAAATAAAATCTCTAGTTGCTAGCACTAATTGGTCAAATATTGCTAACAGTATGATCTACTGTATGATGCTTCAAGAAATCATTTAACAGCAGACCCATTTCCTCTCTGTATTTCAGAATATAATCTACATCGATTCCTAGTGTTACTACTGTACTTGTTTGGAAAACTACAATAAATGGGTCCCACTACCAAGACCAGCCAAGCATCCATTAGTGACCGACTGGATACTGTAATGGAAAAATTAGTGTCTGAGTGACTGCATGATACCCGTCAAGGGTTTTGGAGCAAACCACCTGGCCACAACCTTTTAAACAAAATGTGAATGGACGTCAGGACAGGATTGATGAGAATGTTGAGTGGCAGTGTTAAACAATGAGTAAAAAAAAAAAAGAGGTCAAAAGAACCTTAGGAAATATGGCAGGTTCCTCTGATCATACAAATCAAAGGAACAGAATTTGACGCAGCAGACAAGAGCCATCTTATTTGTTGTGAATCGTTCAGGCCAAGAGGGACAGTGTGAACATGTGGACTGCATTCATGATGCACATTATATCGACCTTGATAAGCCATTGAACAATCTTAGTACAACAAGGCATATCTGGAGATGACTGCTGGCCAAATCTAACCTTTCATGACTTACAAGCCATTACAAACAGACAAAGTCTTGTTTAAGATGATATAACGTTATTATATTTTTGCGTTTTTTTTTTTGTTGTTGTTGTTGTTGCTGAAAGTGCTTCTGTGACTGGTTTTCACCCATGCTGGCGACTGAGTTAGTGTAATTAACACTTGACACGGAGTGATGCATACAGTTAAATATCTCAGTGCTGTTATACTTTATATCACCACTAATGGAATGCCTCTCGTCTAATAAAATTACTCGGTTGGAACTAACTGATGTATAATTTAAGTAAATCATTAGAATGTCTTCATGCTCCTAGCAAGGATGATAAATAACCACACTCTTTATAGCATAACCAAGTCAAAGTGCAGCCATGATGAGACTATTTTCTGTATAGCTAAATGTACTTTTTCTTGGATTTAATGTTAAATAAAAAAAATTCTAAAAAACGTTAACGTCTTACAAGAGCTAAATGGCACAGTAATCAAGGAATCAGGCATAAATCAAAACCATAAATGTGCAGCCGTGGGCTCTACATGAGCCTCAGAGACCCTTGCAGCGTCATTTTGTCCATCACTTCTCTTTCTGTCTACCCTGACTGCACACTGAGAGCTACATCTTGAAACATCATCACAGGAGAGAAGAAATGCTGGAACATTCCTAAGACTAAGTGTAATCAGAGGTACCTGCTGTAAAGTAATGCTAGCAGGATGATTCTGACCTTGGTGACACATTGACATACACTCACTCGTGCATAAAACACACTTGCCAGGGGGATGTGTCTACTCCCCAGGAACAGAATAAACAAATAGTTCATTTCTTTACAAAACAAACTGACATGCGCACTGAGCCATACCAAATTAAAAAGCAGCCAAACATGATTTTTTTCCGCTTATAGAACAGTGCTTTCCCTGTTCTAATACACACGATCACTTTGGAAGACATTCATAGTTAGCTTGTTAGTTGGATGAGGTATAGTGAAACATGGAAAGTAAGTGGCATTATTACTATTACCATTATTACTACATTATAAGTAAGTGACTATTATTTTCCTATCCTGATGACAATAATGGGATAATAACTGCTCCATCTACAGTATCATACTGTATATACTGCCTAAACTGTGTATGATGACAGGGGGCCTGGAGCCTAAACCTATTGCAGGCTACATGCACATACTTACATACCCAATTATACACTATGGGGGATTTGGACTGTGGGAGGATACCGTTGTCCCTTTTGAAATCCCACCAATCATTGGGTAGAACATGCTACTCCTTGCACAAAGACCAGAGGCAAGATTTAAACTCCATGCACTGGAGGTATGAGGCAACAAAGCTAACTGCTAATCTACTACTAAGTACTAGCTACTTTTCTTAATATATAATGCTAAATATATTAGCATTGCATATTCTTCCTTTTCAAAGCATTATAACTTATAATTCAGTGGAATTTGATGAGACCTAACACCACTCAACTTTTTCTTTCTTTGCAATCATCCAAAGTAAGTAGTCTATCGGAATCGACCCAGAACAGTTGTTGGACTAAAGGGGGAAATCATGTCTGCTTGTAACATCAGTTCTGATACATTAAAGAATGTTTAACATTCATGTATTTGGTCTGAAATAACCCTGCACATACTGTACCAATCAGCCACAACGTTAAAAGCAACTACCTATTATTATGTACTGTAGGTCCAAATTTTCCTTCCCAAAACAGCTGTGACCAGTTGAGATATGGACTCCATTTATTCTCCTGAGGTATGCTGTGGTATCTGGCACCAAGATGCTAGTTGTAAAGTGGGGCCTCCACAGAATAGACTTGTTTGTCCAGCACTTCCAAGAGATGATCGGTGGAATTGAGATATGTGGATTTTTGAGGCCAAGTTAAGACATAGAACAAACTGTTATTATGGAATACTTTCCTTATGAGTGTGTGTACTAGCCTGTGTAGGTGCTAGCCTTTCTTCCACTCATGCATCAATGAGCCTTGGGTGCCCCCGACCCTGTTGCGGTTCACCGGTTGTCCTTTCTTGGACAATTGTTGGTAGGTACTTACTACTGTATACCAACCCTACAAGACCTGCCATTTTTAAGACATTTTGAAGACCCAGTCATCTAGCCATAACAATTTGGCTCATGTCAAAGTTGCTCAGATTCCTTAAGCTTGCTCATTTGTTTCTGCTTCCAACAATTTAACATTCACAACTGACTGTTCACTGACTGTTGCTACCTAATATACCTCACCCTTTGGCAGGTGAGGTACATTACCTATTAAACCCTATTTACTAGCCTATTAAGCCTATTTAATAACCTATTAAACCCTATTTACCTCATTTTAATGAAATAATTTTGTGTGTTTACGAACAAAAAATGGCAATCATACATTGAATGTTTTTCGAATGTTTTATGGAGGTAGGAGTGATTGTTAGAAGACCTCCAAGCCTTTTCCCATGTCCACCATGGTAGACAGAAGGAGTTAGTGTTTGCAAGGTGACATCCTTCCATCCCTTCCTTTTATCAACTCTACGAGACAGAGGTAGAGGAAATGCACTCTATTACACAGCAACCCCTTCATTTAATAGGGTACTCTCATGAATGGCATAAAAATGAAGAAATGACAAGCAGCTATGCGGATCCTTGCTATAAACAAAAACTATACTCTGTATCAAATACTATTATGGGAATTTTCTGAAACAGGAACAAGTTATATGATCAAAACAGCCATCACAGCAACTAATGAATCAAAATCTGAGCTCTTATTCTTTGCAAAAGTCACTGATTAGGCTTAAGCAGTTGAATGTCACTGCATGGTTGCTATTTAATGATGTAGAAGAATCACAGGTGGGACTGGCACACACAGCGGGTAGTGTCTTAGGCTGAGATACTCCTACATTTCACTGACAATGTGTTCAATTTAGTAGATTTTTGTCCTTATAATGTTCTACAGTTTTACACCATGCCAGGAGCCCAGTTTCATCACATAACTGCTGCTAGTCTTGGGACAACAACCAGAACTTGGCCAGTTTCCACCACCATTAAAAAGTGAATAGTGCAAGAAGTTCTGAAGATATTTCATGATCATTTATAGGATATGCAATTATCGTTTATGACAGATTTAAACGGTCAGAGGGCCAAGCATGACCCAGTGCCTTTTTAAATTTTTTTTTTTTTTTTTTTATAACCACACAAACTTGCAAATAATAATGTCAAAACAGTCCATAGTACCGAATACTAAACCTTTTTGCAGCATCAAGCACTGCACAATTTCACAATGTTAAAACAGTGAGTAAATCAAAGCCTATCTGCCGGGTTTGCCGCAAATGTGCCCTACATTTATAAAGATTCTGTCTGAATCTAAAAATATTAGCCAGGGAACAGACATACATATGGTGCAAAGAGAAAAGATGATAGAGTGCATAGACAAGTTAGATGGGAAACTAAATACATGAATGTTTTTTGGCAAAGGTAATATTGTGCGAGCTTTCCTTAAATATGTTTCTTAACAAAATATATGGTTTGAATATTTGTAAAATAGAAGGGAAAAAAACATCTAGCCTAGTTGATAAATGTTATCAAAAGGCCCAAGAACATCAATTCTTTTCCATAGAAATGGCTTACTCTACTTTTAGAGTTATAGGTGTCAATCGATTAAATACATACTACATGTTACATTCTACACTAATTAGTTTTGACTAGGTGATCTACTGTAACTGAGCGAGAGACATTCCATTTGTGGAGTTGTGATATAGAGCATGACAGCGCTGGGACGTTTACTTATATGTACCGCTCCATTTCACCAACATTCTCTCAATCTTTAATTACACTATTGGTCGCGAGCATGGATGAAAGTACAGTAGGTCAGTACGGTCCACAGTCCTGGAAAGATGAAAGATCAGCTGCCCACATTCAAAACCTATCACAGAAGCAGTTTCAGCAAACCTCATCTCCTCAGTAATTGCTTCTAAGTCATTCCATATTGCCTCTGAACTGTGTTTTGTTCATCCGTAATGCAAGCTACAAACATGACCAACATGAGGAACAAGGGATTGTGCACCCTAGTGCACTAGCTCACCATTTAACACTAATTGGGATTCAACATTGAAATCCCGAAAGTTAGCCGAGATTCCACATTGGAATAAAAGGAAATACAGTATATGGACAAAAGTGTTTGGCCAAATCTGATTCAATATGGGGTTGGTCCCCCTCTTGCAATCTATAACAAGATTTTGGTTTTTCTGTGGGAATCGCTTTGTGCACATTTATTCTGTAAAGCATTTATGAGGTCAGACACTGATGTTGGAATAAAAAGCCTGGCTCTTTGCAATATTTGTTCCAGTTCATCCGAATGGTGCTCGGATGCGGGTTGAGGTCAGGGCTCTGTGTGGGCCAGTCAGGTTCTTGCACACCGAACTCATCAGACCATGTCTTTATAGTCCTTGCATTGTGCACTGGAGCACTGTCATATTGGAAGAGAAAAGGGCCTTCTCAAACTGTGACCACAAAGTTGGAAGCATCGCATCGTTCAAGATGTCTTGGTATGCTGACGTATTAAAATTGCCCTTCACTGGGGAAAAGGAGCCTGATTGAAACACCTGAATTTAATAATTAGCAGCTTTGGCCAAATATCTTTGTCTAAAAACTACTTTCAATCCTATTAATTACACTCACTCTCGGTTGCTAACTGCTGGTCTCCAGCTCAGTAGTTCCACCAGTAGCAGAAGGATATGCCTTGGTGGAGCAAAATACCTGACTAAATTAATAAACAAACAAATCATGATCTATTATTAATAAATTTTGTTTGCAGAACTTATATAAAAACAATATCATGCTTGAGCTCATCCTAAATATCAGCACAGTGATATCTTCGGTACACAGACTGCACCTTCTGGCCTAAGACTGCATCAAAGCTGTGCTGATGTTTAATACACCAGCATGACCTTGTGAGATACATTGCTTAATTATGACTTATTCTATTAATACAATTATAGTGTATGCATTGCGAGGATTTGGAATGTTAAAATCAATTCTCAGACTTATGACAAACTTTACTTGTAAAAACTTTTGCAGTTCTTATTTCTTCAAGATTCAAAAAAACTTTATTAATCCCTTTACTTTATTGATACTGCTTTTTTCTTATCTATCTATCTATCTATCATCTATCTATCATCTATCTATCTATCTATCTATCTATCTATCTAATCGTTGGTAGATATATTACCGTGGGAGCAGAAACAGCACTTTGTTGATGTTAATTCCTAGGGTGGCACTTGAAGTACTCTGAGCAGGCACATGGGGGCAGAGCACACTCACATTAACTGCTTTGTACAGATGAGTGAAGATAAGCAGCATATGAGCAACAGAAGTAACAGCTGACTATGTTTAGCGTGTTCATTGCATATTTGTTCACCATACCCGGACGATTTACGTAATCTGGGAGCGAATTAGAAGAGATAGTTGGAAAATGAAAGAGTTTAAAAAAGGTAAACTCTAGGTGGAGAAGAGGAAGACAGAGAATTTGAGAGGATGTAGGGCTCTAAATAACAACTTTAACAATAGATGTAGTGGAAAAGAAAATAAGAGGAAGAAGTGAGGAAACCATAAGCAACAATCCACTGCTGTCATAACAGACCAGAGTTGCAGAAAAGTAATCTGACATAGAGAATGCCACCTCATTATATTACAGGATTTCTCTGTACACACATAGGCAATGAGAAGCCTGTTTTACATTCTCATACAGTTTTGTACATTTTCAAGTCTATTCTATATGTTCTCAATAGCCCTTTTTCTTTAATGCCTCTTCTCTTCTAAAACCCATCCATCTCTTTATCAGCCTGAATAATCTTCACCACGCTTAGGGAGAGTGCCCGGAGCCCATAATGATTAGTAGCGGAGTGGTCACGGTCAGAAAACAGTCGAGCTGGTTTTTTAATAATGCCGCTTCCTGTTTCCAGTGATTAAATTCACACACACGCCCCAGCAGATTAGGAGATCCTGTTCTATCTAATAAAAAGATAATGGCTGACCGGCCTACTCTCTAAAGTGCGGATCAATACTAATAACACATGGCTGTTGGGCTAATTAACAAAGTAAACCTAGACCTGAAGTCATCCGCATAGAGACAGACACCAGACTTAGATAGTGAGCATGGAGCGGCATCTCTGTCAATCAATCAGTCAATAATACTAAAAAAAAAAAAAAAAAAAAAAAAAAAGAACAGTCTAATCTAATAAAATGATTAAATATATATATTTTTTATTAGTAAAATAAATAAAAAGACAAAAAAAAATCCCACAAAAATAGTGACCTCAGCTATTATGTCAGAAAAGACGATTCGATCAAAATAAGCATAAAGCAAGCTTGTATATAAAATGATATCTCAATTATGTTTGTGTGCTTCAAAGGTTAATGACATCTTGAAAATGAAATCTTTAAAACCCTATAACCCTAAATCCATCCATTTATTTATAAATAATGGAAAATTGTACAATTTGCACTACAACTAAATTTAAGGAGCACCTTCAGCATAATTGCACACATTCTTCATGAGGAAGGGAACTGCTTGAATTTTAATAAGTCACCCATTTTTACAGAGCTGTAGAGAAGCAGCTGTAGAGAATTCAGGTTTTGCTCCTCAGCTTGGTCATGTACATTCTGAAAATGAGGAAAATGGGACAAAGATTCGAAAAATTAAATAAACAAAAATGCACCCACAAATATTCATATATATATATATATATATATTGTGCATCTTTATTTGTTTGTACATTTATGCGTCCCAATTTCAGCATAATTTCCTTACGCTGGGTTTAAATTGAAGAAGTGGAGCACTGGTACATTATTCATGTGAAGGAAAAAAGAAACGGAGCCAGCTGCCACAGGGTTCCCACAGCCTTCTCCTGCATCCTGGCCCCGCAATCCCACTGCCAAACAGCCTTTGAACATCCCGAATCATATTTGCAAGCACACAAAGAATAAGGTGCCGCTTGCTCCTCTGCACAGCGCTGAACAAAAAGACTCCATCTTTCACCCCCAACGCTCTCCTGCTCAGGGCTGCCGAATACATGTGTGATGCTGAGAAAACCTTGAACGTCTTCCACAGCTCCATTCCCGGTTTCGAGTAGAGACGAGGCTGAGAGCCTTTTTGTCTGTACAACCAAGAAAGGCCATGTGGAAAGAATTTGTAAACTATTTAGTTTAAAAATACATTTTCACCAAACTGTATTTTTTATGAGAAAGTTATGTATGCAGTTGCTGGTGTGGCTGCAACAAACTACTTAACAACTTCTTGGACTGGGAGTGTGATCTTTTAAAAAGATTACACATGGCCTCCTTCCCTGGAAGGCCCCATGCACTGTGGGCTGTGGCGCATTTGGGTGTTGTGGAGCATTTCTATTGTGGCCAGTGTTGACTTATATCAGCAAGTTCTGCTGCATCGGCTTTTCTGTGGGAATGGACCAGATGAATACAGCGGTACCTCAGCATACAAACGCCCCATCTCACAAATTTTTACCTTAATAAGAACGGAAATTTTGTAAGAAATGTGCCTCGGTATACGAAGCATTTTTGAGATACAAATGAATGAACCAAGCCAAACTGAATGAAGGAGAAGTAGCATATATGTCTGGGAGCAGTTCACAACTTGTTCGCATCAATGGAAAGCCATGGAAACAAGTTTTTCAGGTTTTTGCATTTGTGCAAGACATGGCGCCACTGGGTCCCAAGGATTATGCAAGAATGTTAGCAAGAGGAAAAGGGAGCCACTTTCAGTTTTATTTTTAAAGTAGTTGGTGCCAAGAGGAATCATAAATTAAAGGTTAAGTGAGATTCAATGTAGGCGGCACGATGGTGTAGTGGTTAGCACTGTCGCCTTGCACCTCCAGGTTTGATTCCTGTCTCTGTGTGCATGGAGTTTGCATGTTCTCCCCGTGCTTGGTGGGTTTTCACAGGGTACTCCGGTCTCCTCCCACAGTCCAGAGACATGCAGATTAGGTTAATTGGCGTTCCCTAAATTGCCCATAGAGTGTGTGTGTGAGAGTGTGTGTGTGAGTGAGAGTGTGTGTGTGAGTGAGAGTGTGTGTGTGTGTGAGAGTGAGTGTGTGTGTGTGTGTGTGAGTGAGAGTGCATGTGAGAGTGTGAGTGCATGTGAGTGTGAGTGAGAGTGTGTGTGAGAGTGTGTGTGAGAGTGTGTGTGAGAGTGTGTGTGAGAGTGTGTGTGAGAGTGTGTGTGAGAGTGTGAGTGCGTGTGAGTGTGTGTGAGAGTGTGTGTGAGAGTGTGAGTGGCGCCCGCATACCCTGTCCAGGGTGTACCCCGCCTCGTGCCCCAAGTCTCCTGGGATAGGCTCCAGGCCCCCCGTGGCCCAGAATACAGGATAAAGTGGTATAGACGATGAGTGAATGAGAGAGATTTAATGTCTATTTATTTAATATTTTACCTAATTTGTAAATCTGTTCTACATGTTTTGAATGGTTTTATATGCAAAACTATAATCATAGTGTTGCAAATTGGTAATATTGGTAATATTTTGGGTAGCTTGGACAAATTATCTGCATTTACATTATTTATAATTAAAAAATGTGTTTTGCAATATGAATTTTAACATATTATTATTATTGTATAATACATATATATACAGCGTACTGTATACCCTTTTAAGGTAAGCTCACCTGACTAGCCCTTGATAGCACATACTGTGACACAGACAGCATCCTAATATCTCAATCATAGTAATTTCCAGCATTTAAATAATTACTAAACATGTAAATGGATGTCTGTTGGTGTTAGTCTTATTTTCCTACGTGTTCCTGCCTGCTATATTGTTCAAGCAACTACAATATGGAATAACAATTTAATTTAAACTTTTAATGACATGCAAGAACAAGAACGTCTTTAAGATGCTACACTGAGCTCACTACGTAGGTGAGATTTAGCCCTAATGACATTATTCACATCCAGAAACAAAAGAAATATTCACTCACCATCTGAGGTTGCCTCTCCTCCATATCTTAATATTCTGGGTTAATGTGTGTAGTGCATGCTCTAATGAAAGTAAAAGTTAATGATAGTGGGAACGGCTGCCAGATCTTTAAATTTATCCTTAAAAGTAAGCCATGCAGCTGAGGTCAGAGGTAATTAACACTCTAATGACATGACAGTCGATCCGTGTGCTCTCTGGCTCTGCTGGCTGGATTCATTTACAGCACTGGATGTGGCCTTTAACAAAGGTGTAGAGCTTATTTCCAAGGAACACCATGGAAAGTGGGAGAAAAAAATCAAAGGACAGGAGTTCACTTATGCCAACAACACCAACAAAGATGCCAGGAATGTTTCATCTATTGGGAAAGATTAAAGCTGTGCCTCTTCCTGACACCAGAAGAGAGCTGGATATACATTTGTCTTAAAAGGTAAAGAGGAGATGGAACAAAGAAAATGATGTCTGTTCAGAATGAGAGACAGCCAAAAGAGAAAAAGAAATAGAAAGAATGGCATGAAATGCGATGAGGGGTTGCTGACGGAAACCCATGGTGAGATAAAGACAGGCTTGATCCATTCTGCTATTTGACTTTGGCTCTGCAATTCGTTCCAATAAATCACAGCTCCTTAGAAGTGTTTTCAGGATAAGGGGCTTCCAACTCTCTGTACAAGATGAAGCACACACACTACACAGGTGAGAGCACAGGGCCACACACACACATACACACACAGAGAGAGAGAGAACGACCCAAAGAGGACAGCTCATTATCCAAGGATTGCCCTCTTCCCCTTTGTCCTTTCCTGGTTCTCACCATGTCCTTGCCTTACTTCCTTGTCTCTCCCTAGCTCTGCCAAATCCACACTGTAATAGCAAATCCCACCAGAACATTACCAATTTTAGTTTAATTTGGGTAACGCAATAACCTTTTAAAGCAAGTGGTGAAACGTTTAGTGAACAAGCAGGTTATTGTCTATGAAGAGTTAATAATTAATTTTAAAAAAAGTAAAGACACGAGATTACCGGAGAGTATCAAAACAACATCTATGCATTATAAATGTCTGGTCTCTGCAGAAATGAAACAAAAGGATGAGTGTGATCACTGTTACATAAATCCACCTGTTATCTGCACCCACATTTGTAAACAAACAGGAAGGCAGAAGTTTTGGGAGTTCATTTCTGTAAGTAGCATGTGCAGAAAAATAAAAGCAAGTGAAATTAATTGTGCATCCACTATCTGATTGTTGGAAGGTTTTGAATTGTTATCTCTGAGCGAAATCGCAGACTTGCATTCCAATTCGTCATTGTTTCTACAGTAACAGTTAATGCAGGGATTTGTACGGTGGACACTAGATAAAGGGATCCATTGCTGATATGGTGAATATTTGTGGAGGAGGCATTTCTCCAATGTCAGAGGTAAAATGTCCAAGTGGACATTTTCCACCATTGAAAAATATTTAGGATAGAAGGACATGTGTTTTTTTTTTTTTTGGGATGGGAATCACCAGGAATCACCAGATAGGAATATTATCACGATACCTAGGCGCTGATTTCATTTGTATTATGATTCTATAAGAATCACGGTTTTGTAAATATCCAATTCAATATTATTATTATTTTTTTTTTTATTTTATAATTTGTTACAATTTCAAACATGGCAAATAATTAGCAGTGAATAGTTAATAGAAAAACAGCAACACGTTAATTGCAAACATATACTGTATAATAATACATATACTGTATAATAATAATAATAATAATAATAATAATAATAAGTCAGTAAAGCGATATATGAATTGCCAAACAAAATAGTACAACAATACACCACTCGATCAAAATTTTCCCCATATCTATATTTTATGGTCTTGTTAAGAGAGAGAAAGAGACAAGTGAGAGTATGGCTGCTTATAGCTGATATAATGACAACAGGATCTAACTTGTATTAAATAATAAATGTTGCTATGGTACCTACATTACATTCACCTGTAATTTATTGTTTTCCTAGAACAGCATGCTCTGTCAAGTTTATTCCTTACATATCACATGGCAAGTAAATTAATACTTAAGGAAACTATTTAGAAAGAAGGGCGCCATGCTTAATTTACCCAGGTGTTCTGCATCTGTGGCAGTGATAAATAAATTGAGCAAGAGACCTCCAGGCAAAGTGTGTCATTTTTGTGGTGGCAGATGTACCACTACAGAGGAGGCGCTAAACTAGAAACTCCACTGGAATTCTGCACACTCCCTGGAGCTCTGCAAAGTGGAAAAATCTCAACTAATCAAATCAGGTGAATAGAATCGTACACGAGCAATGCTTAGTTTCTTCTGTGCTGCATATTCTGGGTCGAGGACAAGTGCATTAGTGGATTCAAGGTTTTGAGCATCGTCTATAAGCGCTTGGCTGACATCCTCATATTCCCTTAACTTTTTCCTTCTTTATCTAGTAGCTTATTCTCAATCTGCTCGAAGTATCATGGCATGCTATGAGCATGAGATAAATAGTTCGTAGTAAAAAGCCTGAGCATTATCTGGAGCTCTTCCTTAACAAGGTGGATGTTTAGTGTCTGCTGCACACAGTAAGGAGTGAGCAAGTTATAAATAAAAAATAAATAAATAAATGGAAAAAGCACCTTACTGACTTTTTAGAGGAGTATGTCTAGCTCTAATTGCGAACCAAGCAATGCATTTCAGGTTACTGAAAAAACTTACTTGAAAAAAAATCCTGAATCAGAGAAGGTAAAAATAAGAATATTAGTGTCCATGGCCAGTAGTTTAAAGAAGCAAAATGGAATATTAACATATATATATTTTTTAAGTTGAGCGACTTTCAAAAAATCTGATCCTCAGTTGTGGCTGCTTACAATGTACTCTTACAGGGCTGAGGACAAAAAACATGTTAAATTGACAAAAGCAAGATGTTAAAAAAAAAAAAAAAAGGGAAAATAATTAATTCTTTATTCTCCCAAAATTAAATTTATCCCATTTCTATCCCATTTTTTTTTTTACTCCATGGTCCTACTCAAAAAGTGGTAATGGGAACAGCTAGTGTGAAACAAAACAAATCACTAAAATAGCTTTATTTTTTTATTTATTTTTTTTTACAGCCATAAACTAATCAACTTCATGTTTTCAAAATTAACCCTTTAAGAACTGCGATAGAAGAATGCTGCCAAAGAGCATCTTTTTTTCCATGCTTTCATATGAGTTTTTGAATCATTTTCATATACTGTACCATACTTAAATGCAATGCTTACACACACACACACACACACACACACACACCACCAAGGTTATATATGCAATAAATGCACAGTAACCTAGATAAAATATATATTTTTCTAAATACAAAGATACCAGAAATGTCAACCTCAAACTTGTCAATGTAAAAAATATTTAAAAATACCCAAAATGTATTTTGGTCATTCTTTATAAATTAGTTCATAATTTAATCTTAATTTTATAAACAGTGTGTTAGGAACTACAAACAGAATTCATCATCATCCTCAGCGAATATTACTGGTAAAAGCACTTTTATTTTTTTTTGTCGTTTAGGTACACAAGGTTTCATTTATGTGTGTACTTTCATAAGAGTAAGTGTGTGTGTGATTCAAAAGAACCGAGAGTGAGCAAGACTGCAATAAAAAAAAAAAAAAAAAAAGAATAAAACGAAATGGACTAGTAACACCAAACGAAACATAGCACCAAATAAAGCACAAGAAGTCAAATGTCATATGCTGGTGACATCACCACACGCAACACACGCAGTAGGCACACACAACATGTATACCTATGGCATGTATGCATTTATCGAATCTACAGAAATGTGTGAAAGGATGCAGAATTAAGGTGACATAAATTGGGGAGGGAAAATTGTATGCCATTTGCGCACATGCATTGCGAAGAGAAACAATGTCACAGGAGCACGTTGGAGGTTTGGCTATAATTCTGTTGGCACGTAAAAGATCCCGTCGGGTTTGAAGGGTTAAGCCACGTTAGTTGCTTTTCCAGACCTTTCGTAAGAATTTTTGGTCACAAATTGTAAGTTAAATACCCCTGGATTAGAGGTTTGAGAATGCATTACTTTCACTAATATTTGGAAATTCTTACATTTTTCCAATGCTGTTAGACCCAGAAAACAATCACCAAAAGCAGCAATTTTCACTGTGGAAGGTAAAGTGAGAGAATGTAAACCTCATGAACACATGAAAATGTTTATTCGGATCCATTTGCAATGGTAAGATAAAATTTTGTAAAGACTGCAACCTTCTTATAATCAGTAACGCTATGGTGCTTTTTATAGAGCAAAGAGAGACGATCGTTCAAGCACAAGGATCAGGCAGATCAGACTGCAGGAGAAAGTTGGAGTCTGTTTTAATAAAGACAGCACATGTTGTGTCTTCACGGAGACAGGCATGACTCCTTCATGCTTATTAATGAGCGACTGCTCCCAGGTGATCAGGGCGCAGAGAGAAGCCCGCAGAAACGCTCAGGCAGGAATAATAACACCCTTCATAAATCCACAAGATAATAAGATCCTCTCCCCTGAGACGAGCATTTGCGACCTCCGACCTCGGCAGATTTCTTCATCATGGACGGGCCACAGGGGCGCAGAGCGGGGACCTAGACAATTCCGTCTCTCCTCGAATTACTTCAGAGACTTTCTGAACGACAGAGTATGCACACCGGCTAGTGGGTTAGGATTTAATTATTTAATAATCAACAATCCAGGACAATTTTATGTTGATGCAGGCTTTTAAGTATTTTGTATGCAGAATATAATAAAAAGGAAACAATAAGAAAGAGACAAGAAGACGGTTAGGTCCAATTACGTAAAACAATTACAGTAACTTAGAAGGTGCATCCAATAATGGACGAACGAAGAAAAAACATTAATCATATAGTGTAGTCTCTGACAGTCTGACGGTATCTGACGGTCAAGTGGAGTCAATAGAAAGAAATTGTGCAGTGAAGACCTAGTGTGAATTAGATTTTTTTTTTCAAGGAAAGAAAACAAAAAAAAAGAACATTCAGCAACAGTGAAGGTCAACAAGGGCAGTTCCAATAAAGGAAAGCCAGTTAGAAACACTTTGACCTTGATAAATTTACCACAATTATAAATTTTTTTTGGTTCACAAGATTCCAATAACTGTGAAGCAAACAAAAGGATTTCTCAATTAAAGCTTTATCGTTATTACCAGTGTTCAAAAATAAATGCTGTTTGCTTTTTCTGTTGAATTGAAATGTATTTAAATTAAATAAGTTAATACACTGTATAAAAAGATATAGCCAAGCAAGCACAATTACTGTATTAGAAAGTTATAATAGCCAAAATACATTATGACCAGTTATCCATTAATCTGTTCAGTCCTGCTTTATACTCGGGGTTCTTTTCATCTGGGAGCTATTACCACATAAAAAAGTGATAGAATGATATAGAAGAGTGTGTATATGTGTGTATGTGTGTGAGTGTGTGTGCAGGAGCACTTATTAATAATAGCAGCACAAACACCCCTCTGACTGCCTAAGGGCTACAACCCCATTCCCTCATGTTCCTGCTTTCATTTTAACTGTACATGAGCTGCATTCAGTTAAATCCTTATACTGTTCTTCAAAGAGTTGCGGGGGGAAAAAGATCCATAGAACAACTCAGATATAGGACATTTCTAAGTTAAAGTTATAACAATACTGGCACATTTCCCACTGCAGGTTATCACCACTCTGGAAAAGAACACAAGCAGGAAAAATGAAAGGAAAAAAAAAACATGATATCTCCCAATAGATATTCTAGTAGATTTGTATGTATCTAAGGTGCTGTGCACAGATTGTCTGAACAGGGCAGTCTAGACCTCTGTTTTCGAAGAGCAAGCAGTCATGTTTTGAAAAGTTTCGTTTTCTTTTCTGTTCCTGAATGTATTTCTTTTGCAATGACATGTCTTGCTTTTTGAATTCACCTCCCTGCCCTTATGTTTGATTATATACACTACAGTGTGATCTTCAGAAGTAGCTCCCAGGCTTGCTGAAGAACTATTTTGGCTCTCATTTTCAGTCCAGTGCCTGTAACTGACCAGTTGTGGAGCAGTTATTTCTGTTTGTTGTTAACCACACACTGAAATATTAATCATTAAAGCTTGAAAAAAAATCTAACTTAAGGCATGAACCAGTGAGAAACAGGTGCAGGATGATAAAAAATGATCAGGCTGATTATTAGTGTACTAATGATGCTGAATGCTGAGTGGTTGAAACTGACGAGAGGAGAAATGAGGTTGCTGCTGAGGTTTGTACATAAAGAAATAATTTAGGGCCCAAGCACTACTACCTCTTGTCTTCCTAGGGATTATTTTTCCCCCACCCTTTTAGGCTTTTTGGGTGTCATAACATGCTCGAAAACTCATGAAAATTGCCAGCCAGGTTGGAATTTGCCGCCATTAGGAAGCCCGAGAGTCTCGTGGCCCGGGGCCCTAAGGGGCCCCCAAACAAGATTTTGCTGCACAGCTCATACACACAAGCACGTAGGCACACAACACTCAGTACACATTTAGAGCTCATTGAGCCGAACAACTTTCTCACTGCATGTCCTGGGCTCAACTCGACAGGAAGCTGGTTATTTTGGGTCGTTCCCAAAAATGCACCCGATGGATTTTGATATACTCCTCCTAGGGAATTTATACGATCGCTACCAAACCGGGCCGATGTGATCTAAAGGCATTGAGGATGCAAAATTGTGGAGGGATTTTTGATATCTCAAATGGGTCAGCTGTGATAATGCCTTAAACTTATGCTGAAAAATGATTAATAACTTTCTGTGTGGTGTTATATTGAGTGACATTATATTCAAACATGTTCAGTGACATCACATTGTGTAACATCATATTGTGATGCTTTTTTCCCAGCATCTTTGGCCTATTCTACACACATACACATCACAAATGTCAACACACAAACACATCTCTCACACACACACACACATACCTTACAAATGTTTGAAAGTGATTTTTTAACTTCTTGTTTACTTAACTAAATCTACAGTATACATGTTTTTGATTTGTTCTTTTGTTAATATGTGTCATTTTTTTACGAACTTGTCAGTAATGATGCATTAATAGATTTAACTCAGAAACTGCTCATATTTACGAGACAAATGAGAGCAGCATGTTTTATCCCATGTTTAGTCACAACAAGCTGGATTTTTCAGCAAAGAAGTGAACAGCCAAATCCACTTATAACAATAATAACGCCTAAATAATTAGGAGTTTAGTTATTTTATAATGAATTATTAAATAAATTATTATATTTGTAACTATTTAAAAATATACAATGTGGCTACAGCACTTTGAGAACCACTGTCTTAAGGAATCCAAAACCACTCGTCGTTCACATCTCACAGTCCTGTAAAGCAATAATGCACACTTAATAGATAATAATCTTTTTTTTTTTTCAAAAGAATGCTTTAATTAACCTTAAAGGGTTACAGAATTGTTCTAAATACAGCGTTAAAATTAGAACCAAAATTTCTGAAAGCGCTCTTACTGTAGCTTGTGCAGCAAGATAAGAGAGCGAGTGAAGGATTGAGATGCAGCTCCATGGTGATAACGCATCAGCTAAAATTACAGCAAAAGACTGCATGTGAAATGAATGAGAAAAATTTTGCAATCAGTAGGACAAAAAAAAGCAAAATAGCTACTACTGCAGCTAATGTTTTTTAACATTAGTTTTGTTCATTATAGAGGATTCACTAATAATATTCGAAGTCTGGTTTGGCAGACGACAGATGAGTACAGTAGGTTGCTGCTTCAGCTGGGGAGAGACCAAGATCAGGAGTCTGAGGAGATCACGTGCATGGGTTCATTCAAAAGAGACAGTTAAATATTGGATATTAATTTATATATATATATATACATATAAAATAAAAAAAAACACCTGTCAGCTGTCAGTTTGGGTGCACCTGTGCTCATGACAGCCTCAGATTCTTGTTCTTGGCTGATAGCCTGATGTCAAACTAATGTGGTCTCCTGCTGCTGTAGCCTATTCACCTCAAAGTATGATGTGTTGTGCATTATGCAGCTGCACAATTTCATGTATTGAGCAACTTCCAACTTGGCTATTTAGATAGCGATTATACAGGTGTTCCTATTAAAGTGGATGGTGTGCGTATGTCCTCAATATACAAAGTCATGCACACAATGATTTCCCTTTATGCTCATAATCACAAAGGTTTTTAGCTTTTTAATTAAAATAGGCTGAACTACATATTAACAGCAAATTTTGTTAAGTTGCAGCAAAGTTGCACATTTTCCATATCCGTAACTGCTATCACAGATGTGTTATTTAATCAACCTTTTTTTGGTCAGGTCCACAGCAGAAAATAGAAACTGCTCGCATCTTCCACCAATACTCGCATTTTGCAAGAGCATCTCTTCTCAATGTTACCAAGTATTTTCAATGGAAAGTGGCTAAAGCCTGGTCAAAAAAATATTAATAATAAAAATCAATAGACATCATGCGCTAATTCGCATTCTGACTGCATCAACATGAAGCATCTGCACAGCAACCATAGCAGACAGAGAAGGTGGTGTTAATACAGGAACCCAAATCAGGTCATATCAGCCTGTCTGCTGTTGAACCCAGGGCACAGCCTGGTGCCATATTGGTACACTCACAATGAACAGTTGCTTTTAGCTGTTCTTTAATGTCCAGTGTTTAAACAGTGAAATAAATGTGTTCAACCAAGCAATAATTTTGTCGTAAATCTCTCGCGTAAAATGTACTTTAATATAGAAGACCGCAGTTATTAGTTGTTTACTGGATTAAATAATGATATATTCAATGTAATTAATGATATAACATATACCTAACTGCATTTATTAATATTGTTGTATAATATTATTTTATATTGTATTACATTACTTTTGATTCACATGAAAAAAAAAAAGTCAAGTTAAATACAGCGAAGAAAAACAGAAGCAGCTCCCCAAGCAAACAGGGATTTGCGGTTGGTCCTGGAGAGCTCAGGCAAGCGTATGCACAGCTCAATCGCGTCTCTGCCAGCGGCACTGCTTTTGGCTAAATGCAGCACTCCTCTCCCTCGCTCACAGATTGGAGTAGAAGCCGAGAGGGACATTCTTACATCAGGCAACCACGCGGGCAGTCATGGACTTTCCTCTAGAGAAAGTAGCTAAACTCCGTCCAAAAAAGGCGTTAGATTTGTTGTTAGCCACTAAAGGGATCTCAAAAGTCATTAAATCTAGCAACAAAGTCACTAAGTCGGCAATAATGTTTCTTCTTCTTTTAAGTTTAGAGGTGCTTTGTGCACCCCCCCCACCTCCTAGGAAAAAAAGATTAACTTTGCATGGAACCTGACATTTTAACAACCCACAACCTGCCTACGATACTGAAAGAAATAAAACTATGGAATGTCACTTAGAATTATGTAGTAAAGTATTAAAAAAAAAAACAAACACTTTTTTTAGATTCTTCCAAGTAGCATCCGTTTGCATTGGTGGCAGCTTTGTGCACTCATGAAATTCTCTCAACCAGCTTCTGTCACCAAAAAACTGTCACTAAGGTAAACGGTGGCTACTTTCAAGGTAAAGTGTGGATTCAAGACACTAAAATATGAAAGTTTTTTTTTGTCATTTTTATGTATTCAGTATTGTTCTACCATGTAAAAAATTGTTAAAATAAAGAAAAACACTTAAATGAATAGGTGCAACCAAACGTTGACTCGTTTATTTCATAAATTACCCATGTGCATAAATGTGACATCATCGCACTTTTCCTTTTCGTAAATTTTTGCATCAGACAGGTACTTAAGGGACTAAAGTCCAGACTACCTGTGCAACTTCAAATAAAGGAAAAATGTCTTTATACTTATACAGCATTTGTTTTATTACAAAAAAATTAAAATAATTTTTTTTTACTACTTTATACAGCCTTTCAGCCTTTTCAATTTACTCTCCCTCTCTTTCTCAGAGCAGTCTTCCTTTCTGTCTTTGTCTCTCAGAAATCATGCTTTTTTAAAATTTTGAATCGTCAGTCCCCTTTGCTTTAGCATCTCTAACCCTTGCCTTGATCCAATTGGCTCACTAATGAGGTTGCTATTGCGACTTGCCGACAGGTGTACTCACACTTAGTTGCACCCGGTGCCCCTGAAAGAATCCCTCTCATTTTTATTGTACTGAAGTGAAAAGCACAGGCCCTCTCCCCTTGCTCTCTCTGCACACCACGTTCTGGTTTATATTTCACATGTGGCTATACAAGTGTGTGGCAACACAGCATGGTGCATTGTATCTTACATGCATCGAGGAGATAGAAAAGGAAACATTTATTAGACGGCATGTAAGAACCAAATAAAAAAAATAAAATAACCATGATTACTTCAGGAAATGTGTGTTTAGAAGCACCTCTGCACTCAGGGTTCGAATAATACATCCAGGAATAATGTAGTAGTAATAAAATAATGTTTTTATGAAGAACAAAAGTATGTGATTTAACACAGAAATGGACAGGGAATATAAATGCCTTGATGAGAAAGAATATGAGAAAAGTAACTAGCAGGGTAAGTAACGGGAATTGGCCATTGCAACAAATAATTCAGAAGGCGTTCATTAATTTTCTATAACAGCAGCATGTTTTATTTAAATACACCCAATTTAGTACATTTTTTTTTATTACTTTGATGATAAAAACAAATTTACTTGTATGCAATGAAATATTTGTTGACACAGAATTTCAGTGCCGACACGTTGTACTGTACTATAAAACCCTGTAAAACTACATGTACATTGGTAAATACAGTGCACTGCAGGAAGTGCTGGTGGCTGTGTTGCTTCAATGTCTGCCTTTGTTTGCCATGACTGCATTCTGTACTAATGAAGGAGAATCTACATTATGAATGATGGCAAAATGGAGAGAGAGTCAGGGTGACAAAAAGGCAAGAAAAAGCATGACATTTTAAAACATACGGGAGCCTCCTACCAAAAATAAACCAATGACACAAGTTAAGTGGAGATTCTGTGAAGCAGAATTATCAGGTTAAGCGCACCCTGGAGCCATGATGCCTAATGTTACTCCGGATGGGTAATCTTAGTATCTTAATATTTGTTAGTTTACATGTTGGAAAACAATGTCTCATGGATGATGCTTGATAAGCAAATGCTATTTCAGTTATGTTAGCTAATGCTTTAAGTGCAATAATAAATCAGTGAATTACACAAATAGGCTACACGGTCTCGTCTGCTTTTCTATTTTTTTTTTTGCTCCTGTTAACACTTTCGTTAAACCTATCGTTAAACCACCTCCACTTAACGTTGGTTAGTTATTCTGTGGGTTGGAGCATATCAGTAATTCACTTAATCAGTTAAATGATTTAATAGACGTTAGACAGTACATGAGGGTGACATACACAAGTATGCAAACTTGAGCAAGTGAGGGTTAAACATACGTTAGAGAGCTGAACAGGAGCCTTCAAGATGCAAAGAGGGAGGGCATAATGAGTATGGTAGGTCCTACATAATTTACAACTAATAATAATAATAATAATAACAATAATAATAATAAAATTTATAAAATATGAATTTAAATAACATTCGTAAGGTCAAAACTTTTTTTAAATATCGATAAGGTAAATTTCTATTAACACAAAACACTCAAGTGTCTGTGTAACTTTTTTACAAGATTGTTTTTAAAGGATTGAGTAATCAGGACAGTGGACTTTCCAGGTTTTTTATTCATTTATTAATATTATTATTAGACTACTAGATTGTTTAAATATTTAGCTTAATATTTTGAACATCCTTTGTGGCAACGACACTAATCAACTAGTCTAGGTTAACTATTCAGACCTCTGGTTATGTCTGTCTCGCATGTAGAGGCTGAATCATTTGAGTTTGGAGGATTTCATAAATGTGCACATTTAAATAAATAAATAAAACAAAAATAAATAAAAATAGTAAAGTCCTTTACATTTACAGCACTAACGCTCACATTTGACTGTGGTCTCTCTTTTAAACTGGTTTGTTCGATTGCTAAACAGCAGCAGCCCCTTATCGGAATAAAAGGTCTCGATGTGTTAATTCACTGCACCATAAAAGTTCTGACATGGTCATCCGTTCAATCACCGGCCAGTGTTCACTAAAGCTCACTAGTACACATCCATTTTTATCTCTCTCTCTATCCCTTCTACTACATCTCTAACTCCTTCACACATGTGCCCTTTTCACCGTTTTCTTTCCGTTTCTCTCCTCCCATGTCTCTCCTTTTCTCTCTCTCTCTCTCTCTCTCTCTCAGTACTGTATTAGTATAATTTCCTCACCTCATGACTGAATGTTGTGACTGTCCACATACAGAACTCATACATCCATTAAAAGTCTGCATGTGTGTGCGCACATGTGGTCTACCCTCATATTCTATATGTATTGCACGAAAAATGCTTGTTCGTAATGTTAAGTAAAAAAGCATGTTTAAGAATGTGTGTATAAGCAAAACTAAAGCGTAGGAATGCACTTGAAAATAGGTCTGCAAACTATATACTAAATACTGTGTATTGTATTGCTTTTACAATATTATTTCACATTTGTTGCAACAAAAAAAAAAACATACTGTATAAGCACACTTCCCCATAGAAATGTTTAAAGCATGGCTTAAAAGTTTTTTTTTTTGGAAAATGTTTGCATAATGAAGACAGAGAGAGAGAGAGAGAGAGAGAGAGAGAGAGAGATGAATGCACGTATACAGCAGTAGAGTGCTTGTACAGGAAATGCATTGTTTTGCATATGCTTTACAAATCAAATTTACTAGCTTATGTAAAACAGTGTTAGAATGTTGGTTTCTAAATCCCATTCTAGTCCCTACTTAGCTCTCCTCATCACAGCTACAAACTAGGAAGTGTGGGACTGTTTTCTCTCTCTTTTTATTATTATTATTTACATTTTGTTTAATTTTTTTTAAATATTCTGTGTCACTCTCACAATCCCTCCCTCTTTCTTTCTATATGTCTCTCCTCTTGCTCTCTCTATTATTATTATTATTATCATTATTATACTGAATGTGTAATTTCACATAAAATTAAATTTTCATTATTTTAGTTAATTTAGATGTAGAAAACATCTATATTTACAATGCACTTACAGTATAGTATATAAATATAGAGTACTTTGCTATATAATTCACAGTATTATATCACAGTGCTCTAGCGTCATTAAAAATCATTAAACACAAATCTAAAATCACTCTATACAGCTTATACTGTACACGGATCTGGCCTATTCCAGGACACTTTGGGCACGAGGCATGGTACGCCCTGGACAGAGTGCCAGTCCATCGCACTGCACACAGGCATGCACACTCTCACAAACGTCAGTCAGTCTACTCTGCTTGGGAGGAAACCAGAGTATTCAGAGGAAACCCAACAAACATGGGAAAAACATGCAAACTCCATAGACCTGAAGCCAGAATAGAACCCTATACCCTGGAGGTGTGAGGCCACAGTGCAAAGCACTACTCCACCATGCAGTCCAAATCGAACCGATTAAACAAATATGTTCCATATAACTCCTGATTTACTGATATGGCCTTATATAGCTTGACATAAACCGGTTCATGGTATCATGACATCATACTTCTGGCCCGAAAGATGTAATTTTTTTTTGTATATTTAAGTTGAAACAGCTTTACATGCTTAAGCAACTGATGTTGATTTTAATTGTGGGAACTGACTCTTTCGCCAAAAAAATGGAAAGTGGCCAACATTTCCAGAATCTGGACTTTGCTTGATGAAAGCTACTAAGTGACTCTCCGACCACCACCACCACCACCACCCCTCCTCCCTCTCTCCTCTTTCACTTAATTTAGTTTTCTTGTATTGTAGTTTGGTCAAGTTTGACTAAAGACTAATGTGACAGAATTATGACAAAAGGCCCCAAAGCAATCTGTTATAGCAAGATGCAAAATCTTAACAGAAATCCTGAATATTTCAAGATATTTGATATTTATTGTTAATGAACTTCTCATTAACTTCACTGTACTTCTGTTCTCCTCTCCTCTCCTGCCTCATGCGCACATGTGGGTAGGTGTGTAAAAAAGACCTCAAAAAGAAAGAAAGAAAGAGCACTCGCTTTCCTCCCACCATCGGCTTCCTTGGTTCTCAGATCGTTATCTGCTAATCAGTAAATGAAGGCGCTTTTGGCCTCAAGCAGCCTCCCACAATGCAGCTGAAAGGAGCTCATTAGTGCGCCTCGTGTTCAGGTCTGGATCACCCACGCTGGCCTCGGATCATGGGACTGTAGGGGACAGACACTGGTCAGGATTAAAGATCAGTATGGAATGGTCATCAAGGTACATGCATGTCCATGCATCTTTGCCCCTTTATGTTCTTTTGTCTCCAGCTAAAGCCGTTAGATATTTATTTAGCATCCGAGTGATTAATGCGGTTATGAATAAATAAATGATTTTCTCTCAGTCAAATTTTGCCTTTGTTAATTTATTTGAGAGTGTGTGTGCATGCACTAGGACTGTAAAAGTTCAAACATTTAAATTCAAAAACATTTAATTATCCTGTATTACTGCATCATACAAAAAAAAGCCTTGCATAGCCAAAACCATAGAAAGTCAAAGAATTGTTTCACATTTTTATATACTGTATTTCAAGATCCATCTGTCGACAAGACCCTCCCCCCTGCTGTGTACACCATATGTCATTACAGCGAAAAAAATATATAATACCAGAAGTTGATTACACATCGCCTGTAGCTGCGAGTTGCTAGCATTGCCCAAGTCTGTTTTTGTTTGTTTTTGTTGTTGCTTTATTAATCACCCAAGATGAGGAATGCTTGCGAAACTAAATTCAGGACAATAAATAAACCTAACCAGTTATTAGCTAAAACCAGGCTTAGAAAACTGAAATTAAAAAGTGCTCTATAAATAGCAGAAGAGGTACGTAATGAATTCTTGTAAAGCAAAGTCACCAAGATGAACAACATTCTATTTATTTATTCAAACCCCTCATGCTTTGCTCATGCAGATATTGACAGTTTTATCTGTTTGGCCTGGACAGACATAGGAAACTAAAATGTGCTGCTCCATGTTCAGACACTAACGGCTATTAAATCAGTACAAGATACAACAGTTTGTTTAGCCTAAAGTCCCTGATGGAGATTGTGCTTTATACACGTAATAGAATTTTGGGACAAGCTTTTTCATCTTTACCCAGGACATGTCAAATGTTTGGACAGTTCTACTCATTATAGGTTTTTTTTTTTGTTTTTTTTTTTTATATTTTCTACAAGACTGATGGCATCAAAGCATTCTTTCAATCAGCTTCATGATGAAGTCATCTAGAATGATTTTTAAGGAATTTTCATGTACTTTGAGCACTTTTTGACTGATAAGACTGCGCAAAACTGTCAACAGGGTAAACAGTGGTTATTTGAAAAATCTACAATATGAATCATATATTATTTTAAAACTATATTAAAAACAATCATATAGTAACACATGACTTCGTATGCATTATTTAATGGTTATGATGTCATTAGGAATGTTCTACAATGTAAAGAACTATGCAAAAGTCTTAAACACTCCTCATTTCTTCATATTAAATTGAATTACTTGAAGTAGATTAAATTTTTTTAAAAATGTAAACAAATGTTTTACTGTTACAGGCTACAAAGTAGCTTAAGATACAACTTTGGTTGTTTTTCCCCTCTCATCTGTTCCTACCATTCAGCATCACCAGTATACTAATCATCAGTACCTGTTTCTCACTGGTTCATGCCTTAGATTAGATGCTTTTTATGCTTGAATAATCCATATGTTACTGTATGACTTAACAAACAAACAAACAAAAAAATAACAGGCCAGAATGAGAGCCAAAAAGTTGCGAAGAATGAGAGAAAAAAAAATAGTCATTCAGGAAGCCTGGACAACAGGCTACATTAAAATATAAAGTCTGGCTCTTTAGGAACAAAACAGAACAAATGAGGGGTGACTCAATACTTTTGCACAGTACTGTTAACAAGAATAATAATAATAAGACATATTAGGTGACAAAAAAGCAAAAACATATAATTTAAACCATTAAAGAAATATATAGGGTGGATATATAGTGTGGAAGCAGCCAAGTTCTCGGATTTCTCTACCACTTTCTCATTTTCTTGCCTAGAGCACTTTTTTCTTAAAGAACCCTTTGAAGTTAACACATGTAGGGTGCACAGACTTATTAACCCATGTAGAGACAAGGGTATACACTGACAGACTGTAAAAGATGTGCACAAGAATAAAAGCACACATACACACACACACACATACACACACACACATACACACACACACATACACATACACACATACACATACACACATACACATACACACATACACATACACACATACACACATACACATACACACATACACACATACACATACACACATACACATACACACATACACACATACACATACACACATACACATACACACATACACATACACACATACACATACACACATACACATACACACATACACATA
>JAQQZS010000019.1:12447871-12458336 GCA_030068045.1 Platyallabes tihoni | reverse complement strand
GACATGGCACAAGAAGAAAAAGCAGGGGATGTTTTTTCCTCCTAAAATGACTGAAAAGTGAATACTGTATTCATGAATCCCATTTAAGTATTGTAATCATTCATTTTGCTTGGAGTCATGGTTAAAGCACTAGTTTTTAAATCTTTCAGTTACAAAATGAATGGCAGACCTTGAACATTTGAAATACACAACAAACAAAAAAATCAAATGTGCTGGAAGGGGGAAAAAACACATTTTCTAAGCATATCTTGCTCTTAATTATTCCACTTCTTTCATGTGATTAATAAAAAATAGTAGGATAAAAAATAAATTAACTTAAAAGAATAAAATGACTATTTTAGAAATAAGCTGTAAACTAATGGATGACTAATTAATAATCGTGAAATGTATTTTCGACACATGATTTTCTTTATTTTTATGATTTTTTGTAGATACTAAACACAACACACTGTGCTATACAGTATGGACTGATCTGGGGTTCGGGCTATAGCAACTATTGCATAGTATTTCTATACACATCTGTACATTTCTGTACATTCTTTTTCAGTAAATACTATATCATGGTTAGGGATGTAATGGACACAGACTCTATCTTTGGACACTGGGTGATGAGACACCAGTCTGAGATTCACTTGTCACCTGGGGCAAGTTTAGCATTGCAGGGGCAGTCGATCTCCTGGCATGTTTTTTGTGACATGGGGGGGAAACCAAAGAACCTGGTGGAACCCCATGCAGCACAGAAATAACATATGAAACTAAGACAGTCCAAACACTAAACCAAGCTCAGAATGCAAAACCAGGACGAATATAGCCAAGCAGCTTAATCGGTTTGAAAGTACAGTGTGTTGTGAGTTCTGAGTGCTTTTTAAACTTAAAAAAACATCTTTTTTTCTACTTACAGAATTTCCACTTGCTAAATGTATTTGTTGTTTGTATTGCACACCATTCCATGTAACCTCTGGAGAAAGTTGTGTTAAAAAATGTGTATAATATATATATTTTTAAAGTTATTCTGGCATCAACATCCTGTGCCAGGGTTAGAAAGCCACTTAGATAGGTATTGATGGTTCATGCTATTTTTTTTTTATTCAAGCTCATGATCCGTATCTGCAGGAATTTATATATTGCACTGCTGCTGTGTCTGGCTGATTTTATGTGCAAGTGTATCCTCATAAAGTGGATGTTAAATGTATAAAATGTGCTTTAAAAAGAATTCCAAAATAATTACCCAGGGCTGAAAAAGTTAAAGAAGCAGTGTGTAATTTTAGAGACCCCTGGTGCCAATGCAATGAATTGCAATTTTAACGAAAACTTCACATACTTCTCTCTTCCCCGTAACCAACCCTCTACCCTTTTATTAAGTGTTTCTTTATATTACTGAATATAAACCTAAAATGTATTATACACAATCTTCCAAAATCAGACGGAAATTTAACTGTGGTATATAAACATAAATAACGTTTAGGGGTCTAATTTCCTTTTACATTATCAATGTAAAAAAAAAAACGTGCGTGACTAAGATACATACCATTCACTTTTGATAATCATATTGGGGATTAAGAGCTGTTACATTAAAATGTGCTTTACTTTTGATCCTTTCCATCATCTGAGTGCAGGTGTTGCAACCTATTACCGTTCAAATTATATTTGTATATGTGAGTGTGAGCTACAGTAGCAGTGGGTGGATTGCTCTTGACCCCTTTCCAGTCACACTGTGATCATTCCTCTCCATAAAACACACAATAAGATTAAACCTTCATCTGACACATGTACAGATACGGAACTGTTCAGTTTAGTTTCAACTGGTGTTTCATAGTTTGTATGTTTGTATTTAATGCATTAGTGTCAGTTTTAAGTTTAATGCTAAACAGTTCTATTCTGCCACTGTATGGACGTTAGGATTTGGGAATGTACTGTACAGTATGTGCTCACTTATTTACCAAAGTGTCAGTGCGAATTGATAAGCATAGGAACAACTGAACAACATGATTTAATATTGACCCTGTAAACCACAGTCAGGTTTAATTTTTAGAAAGGAAATAACTGTTAATTGAACTGCCATGGCTTAAGCAGAGATACAGATTGTCCAATATCCTCAAATCATCCGGGTGTCCAGAAAGTGAAAATTGCATTTCCTAAGTTTAATTTTAACCTTATCAGTCCCAAACACTAATGTTGCATAGCAGGTAATAACTATTGAACGTGGATCGATATCTTCAAACAGGGAAGAGGTTTAAAAAAAGGTGTAAAAGTGTAATGCTTAACTACACTCATCTGAAGATCATAAATGGATTTACACACAATGAAGTTTGGTGAAAGTGCACATGAGCATAGTCGGGTCTCATGAGGCTAAGTCAGTTTGTGAGTAGCCTCTAATCAAGGTCAAGGCAGAGTAATAGTTTTAATTTCTGTTACTTTTCCGATCTTTAAATTCATCCCCTGTGCAAGCTTACTTTTAGCAAATAGGACAAAACCCAGCTATACAACATTTTATTATATTAACAGTATTAATATGTGACGTTATTATCCAATATTTCATCCAAATGCTTTTTTAATCATATACAGTGAGGGTCATAAATACTGGGACAAAAGGTAACTTCGGTGACGTTCACTATTTTTTTTAAACAATAACGATCAAGACAAGAATAATTAGTTATTTTATCCTATTTTGTCAATACAACAATCAGTATTTAATAAGTCTTGTATTCTTCAAAAACTTGTTGGAGAAAAAAATATGTCTGCACTATGGTGTTACTTGCTCAATCCAGGACAGCGTGATTGCTTCCTCATACTAGTTTTTCAGTTAATTAGCACCACTCTTCAGCCAGATGAACTAGAGTAATTAGTGACATCACCCATTTTGTGCACAGGGAGAACTTCAATACATGGCATATGTTGTCTTAACACTTTTGGCCCCAGTGTATATGAGAGGTTGGTCTAAATGTGGTAGCAGGCCAAAGAACATTTGCTTTTTTTTTATTTAAAAAGATGTTAACATAAAGTTTCATTTTTTGCATCAACTTGTGTCAATTCGTTTTTATCAAACTATTTTCCATTTTTGTGGAAAACAATCAACATCTATGTCAATTGCAACGCAGGAAATGTTCACAGAATGGAATTGAAGGAGAGACACTGGGGTTGATTTCCTTCTAGATTAATGCAACCTATAACTGACAAGTCGTGTCAGGTGATCACACACAGCCTGCAACACCCTTACACTTTATGTGCATTTGGGTTGAGATTTTTCAGGCTGCTTTGCTGACATCTCTGCAACAAATCATCAAACACTGATTAAAACCGTGCAAGGGGGAATTATTTTTCTGTATCTTCCTATTTCCCTGAAGAGCTTTGAAGCAGAAACTAAAAGTAGATAGAATGAGCACGGATTGCCCAATCATAATACAAATTACACTAGAGGAAAAATGAGAAAAAGACAAAAAATAGGCCATTGCAGACATGAAACAAAAGAACTCACAAATTCAGCTCCTTATCTAGCTTCAGGTTTGTGCAATCGTTTCCTCACATCATTCTTACATTGCCATCTATAAACCCTTACACAACCTCAGTAGTGTCATTTGTCGAGCTTAGCAACTTTATTTAAGATCGCATTCAGCCATTGGTCATCCCATGTAAATTTTCACGTTATGCTTATTTAATGTATCATTACAAAAACAATCAAGATATTGACTGCACTATAAAATTGAGTGACACTAAATCAACACTAAGACCCATGGTTAATAAAGGGCATTTGATGCAGATCACATGAAATCTCGCCTTGGTTAGCACATTGCAAATGCTTTCCAGACATTAACCTTAGCTATTTGGCTTTAGGGCCTGAGAGCAGTGAAGCGTGGAGGCGGCTGATCTCACCATAAAGTGCAAGGACACAGTACCCCGAACCCCCCTTTAATTGCATTTAATTAGCCCGCTTTGTGACCAACGGGCTTAGAATCTGACCCCTCCTGGGAGGACAAGTACTGTGAGCCAGACAAACAATCAATCAAGTGAAAAAGAAACATGAGGCAATACATTTGGCATTGTAGATCATTTCTCTCTGGTTTTTAAATGATAACAGTAAGCCTTGTGATGTGCAGATGGTTTGTATTTGGTGAACGCATGGAAAATATTTCTGAGCGTGTGTGGCACCCTGTTATATTTTTAACCTTAGCCTGTCTAAGTTTTAAAAAATTGTAGAGTTTTTTCAGATTAGTCTAACTAAAAAATGGTTTTCTTATTGCCACACTGCTGTTTAGTCCCAATCCTGTGTGTATGGAAATGCTCTTACTTTCACTATTAAACATATCTATGTTTACTGTTGGGTTTTTCAACAATTTAACATCAACCAAGTGTTTAAGTGATCAACCATCATAATCCACAAAACAAAGCTTTTTTCATGTTCAACTGGTAATTCTACTGGATTCTTTAGAACCATGGATGCACAAACTGTACTTTTAGTCTGCTGACTGTTTATTCAGTACAGTTTTTACATGATGGTTACTGAAAATAAATGAAATAAGTATTATAGAAAATAAATAATTAAATATTGTTGAAGTTAAAGTTTGACAGATTTAAATCTAACTGATAGAGCTAACCGATGTATATTGTCTCTGGTATTTTTGTAGATACAACTAAGTGATCCATCTGTTAAGACTTGAGAAAGTGGATAAAAGACCACATGTTTAGTGTTAACCAGCAAAATAAAGGAGGAGATAAAGGAATCGACAAACCATATTTGGATTTTAACAAATGGGATGATTTCTAAATATAAGCTACAGCATGACCATGTATAATGTTTAATACAACCATGTTTTCCCTGCAGCCAAATGTTTTAACAATTAGTTGTGAGATTCAAAAAGTATGCCAGAATACACTGCCTGGCCTTTAGCTTTGAGGGCAGCACACAATGTGGTGGCCAGTTAATGTGTGAAAATGATCCCTCATGCTCCCAGAACCACTATTTCACAATTTGTGAATCATGGAATATTCCTGTGCCATCAGCTCAGCCTAGAGCGACTGAAGCAACCTCGGATCATAACACAGTGAGCAATATGCATGATGATTATTTCATGCGCTTCCCTTATTACCCTGATTGCTATCAACTTATTACTGTAGCATAGGGTCAGTCTGACCACATGACCTTTTTCCATTGCTCCAAAGTCCAATCTTTATGCTCTTTAGCAAATTGTAGAGTTTTTTCAGATTAGTCTAACTAAAAAATGGTTTTCTTATTGCCACACTGCTGTTTAGTCCCAATCCTGTGTGTATGGAAATGCTCTTACTTTCACTATTAAACATATCTATGTTTACTGTTGGGTTTTTCAACAATTTAACATCAACCAAGTGTTTAAGTGATCAACCATCATGTTTTGAACTGGTGGTAAGGTGTTGGCCAGCATACCATATTAGCATGTGGCAGGTAAATCAAAAAGCAACAACAATAAAATGGAACAAATCAAATTAACACAGCAGTGGTAGAACGGAAAGTTTGCTCACAGATTTCCTATTGATTGAAAAACTGGAGCAATGAGCACTGATTGTTATGGTTCCATATGTATATTGATTCGCTGAATTATATACAGCACACTGCACCTTCCCATTGCCAAAGTTACTGTGTGGTGTGATGCCATTTCTTAGTTGTAGGATTTTTTTTGTTCAATTTAGGAAAAACAGGAAAACCAAAAGCCAGAAGATACGTGAAAGGAAAAACCAAGATAAAGTGTCTAAGTTGTTGGGCCACCACAAGCCTCTATAATAACTTTAATGAGCCTTGGTACAGAATGGAACGGTACTGGATGGATGAAAACCATTCTTCCAAAAGATACAGCACTGTCTAATATGTCATGATTGAGATATAGTGGCTGTAAAGACCATAGTATAGAGTTTATATTATATTTATACTCATCAGACCTTCAGTGAGCCCTTGTGCCTGGTGGAAAAGGACAGTGTCTTTTTAGAAGAGACCACATCTACCAGAATATTAATGTTTCATTGTAGGATTATCAGTCAGAACAGCTTTGTATTGATTTACGGTGACTCTTTCCTCTAAGGGGACAAGTGGAGCCAAACTATGCCAGTAAAATGCTTCAGACAGTATAACAGAGCCCATCCTTTTTTTTATTATTATTATTTGTAGGCTTGTTTTGTTGTTTGTAAGTTTATAGACAGATATTAATGGATTCAGTAGCATTTGGAATAGTCAGCAAAATTTTTATTGTTGATTGTTTTGTTAGGTTTAAATGATGGAAAGCAAAATATAATAATAATAATAATAATTTTATTAGAAGAAGAAGAAGAAGAAGAAGAAGAAAGGTACATTTCCTGATGAAAATGTGATTGGTGCTTGCTGTGGCAATACTTTGCCCTCTGGGCCATTTATAATAACAGTCTACAAAATCAGTTCACTAAAGTGATTGCTAGGGCGTGGCTTGACAGCTTCACAATTATCCTGAGAGACTGATTGGTTGCCTGCGGGGTCAATGTACCCCCTACCCCTTAGAAAAGTCATAGCACCCCACTCTTGAATAAGATGCACAATTTGACACCTCTTTCATAGGTCTACAACAAACTGTATGTATTTATAATATATTGAATATTTAATATATTCAAGACAAATTTATTTACTGTCTGTGGCTCATTTTTTGTATTTTGAGAGTTTATCTGACAGTAAGCATGATCTTGACCTTGAACAAGGCCATTGCGCTGCATTTGTGGTTTTTGTTGAGTTTTGTGAAGTGTGCTGAAAAAGCGCTGTTGAAATTTTTCCTGCCTGCTGAGCCTTCTGTACTCGTATATACTGGGTTCTGCACCCCCTTTCTATGACATTATTTACATGATGTCAGGAACAAAAACTACTTTCAAGGTCGCAAAGTGTTTTATTATTTTTTTTCTTGAGTAATTGCAGCAGTTGACTTCATATTTTGAACAGCTGTTTACTATTGCCCTTTAGTTTTCACGTGCAGATCCACACAAACAAAGCAGCATGGGCACCAAAGACAACCCTCACATGAAGTGATTAATATAAAAAAAGATTTCCAAGACTTTGAAGATTCCCTTGAGAATTGTGAATAGTCCCACCCACAGTCTGCAAAAATCAGGGTGTTCATAAAAAGAGACATTTGGTTTCATCAAGATTTTATGGCCAGCAGAGGAAAAGATATTGCACACATCTGGCCTGTATGGGAGGTGGAAAGAAGAAAGCAAATTTTTTTTTTTTACGTTCAATGTGGAGTGCAGTATGAAGTTTGCACAAACACACAAAAAGCATCCTGCATCAAAATTTTAAGAAGTATTTATGGCCAGATGTCACCAAAGAAGAACATTTGGCATGCAACTCAAGATGGCCCATCACCAAAACACCACCCTCCCAACATAAATCATGGAAGCACATTGGTACTGTATAGACTGGGGATCCTTTCAAGTTTGAGAGAAGGACTGATGAAATCCAAGTATGGGAAGTTTCTGCGAAGAATGTAAAAAATGCAAAATGTCTGGAATAGCCTTTGCCTCAATTAAATTTCAAATCTACAGTATGGAATGACTTGAAAGGTTGCTACTGTAACTATCTTACTATGCATAAGTGGTGCATAGCTTTGCTTGACAATCCACCTGAAACAAGTATTTCCTTATTAAATGCACATGCAAAGACATGTGTGTGTGGTGTAGAAAGATGGGGTTTACTTCCTCATTGCATTGCATATTTCTGTCCACATCTGTATAACATTAAGAATAGCTGTCACATTACCAGGCAGTATTGCAGATGTGAAAAAAATCGCAAGAGAACTAATCCGCAGGTGTTCGATTGTATTGTTATTGATCATACTGCTATCTTACTGTTCAATAATACTTTATGACACTATGGTTTCCACAACTCAAGATAAGTTCCAAGTGCAATATCTGATTACTAGTACATTTGTGCAATATTCTTTCTTTTCATTTACACTACATTTCAAGTGCAATATCAGTATATTAATTATTTTTAGTGCAATATGTAACTGTGTGCTATATTTAATTCTATTTTTACTTGTATTTATTGTTATTTTTCTTAAATTTTTTGTTTCTTTAAGTAAATTTTTTTCCTTGTCTAATCAATTTTTTCCCTTACTTCCCGGTACATTAATCAAAGCAACTGTATAACCAAGACAAAGCAATTTCCCTCTGGGATAAATAAAGTTCTTTGAATCTGAATCTGTTTTAAAAAAATCAGGTATGAGACCACACATGGCACTAATAAAAGAGTAATGCAATGCAGATACAAGAGGAGATAAAATAGAACAAAACTTTCAACCACACAATGAAATTATAACACTTAGGCAAAGAAGTTTAATGAGCCAGCTTGAGAAAGAAGGGTTTTAAATAGACACGGATTAGTTAACCATTATAGGCATGTGGTCCATTAACCAGAAACTTACTGACCTTTGTGCAGAAGTAGTCATATGCACAGGTAACATAAGTGTGTCCATGTACTAATAATTGTGCTGTTGTGTCATTGTGATGCATAACAATGAAATGCTATTTCATTTGTAACTATTTGAAATCTGTACCAGCGTATTAAAATAATCTGGATGTCCTGATGTTCATTGTGATCTAATAAACATGTCTGCCAACTAAGAAGAATTATGAGCCCATTTAATTTAAACATCTTCCACAGGCAGACTTATAAGTGTGGCGCTAATTCATGACAATGCCCCGCTGTTATAAGTTCTTAAATTAAATGAAATTATTAAAAGACAACAATTATTTAAAAGTTAACAGAGTGAAAAAAAGGGAAATAATAATAATAATAATAATAATAAAAAGTTTAATCTTGAACCCTGTCCAGGGTGTACCCCGCCTCGTGCCCTAAGTCTCCTGGGATAGGCTCCAGAACCCCCTCCCCCAACCCCCCCATCCCCCCCCCCGCACTCTGAATACAGAATAAAGCGGTATAGACCATGAGTAAGTGATGATGGGTTTAAATCTTAAAATTAAATAACATGTAAAGGGATTTAAATTTACATTAAAACACTCATTTTAGTTAATATTTCTACACCGGTCAGCCATAAAATTAATACCATCCCCAGGTGAACTGAATAACATTGATTATCAATTATATACAGTACCAGTAAACTAGTGATGGGATGATGCACTCAAGACTTATCTATGCCTCAGGGGACCAAAGACCAACCCATCCAGTCAGATCCCACAGAAAAAAAACAATGTAGCACAAATAGCTGCACAAATGTAGCAAAAATTCAATGCTGGCCACAATAGAAAGGCATCAGAACACTCAGTGCATCACAGCCTGCAACACACTGGGCTTAGAGCAGACAAAAAGTACAAGGATGTTGATCCACCTCCACATCCCCCTGATCTTAAACTGACTGAGCATCCATGGGATGAGGTCCTGTGGAGGCATACCCTGAGGGACCTGAGCTGTTTTACTAGTACAAGGGGAACCTACACAATATTGGACTTGTTGTTGTGGGGTGCATGTTAGTGTCTCTTTTACTAAGGAATGTAAGAAAACATTACCTAAGGCTCAATAAAAAAATAACATAATTTCTCTTCTCTTAAATGCCATATTTTACATAACATGCACACTATCTAAATGCACTAGTTGTCTGGGGCAGTATAAACTGTCTACATAAATACAAAGTAGACTGACATTTCAGTGGTGGGTATGAAGGCTCATTCTAACAACTACATTGGTTAAAGTTTTAAATGTTTAGAACCCCTTGTAGCTGTTTGTAAAGATGATTGTAGAGAAATGTAATTCTGTACTTGTAATTTTGTTTCTTTTTAAATGTAGCAATAATTGTAATAAAGTAATTTCACTTTGTTGCATCTTTCCTCTGTAAACAATGACACCCAGTGCTTTTAAATACTATTAGAAACAATGCCTTTGTTTATTCGTTTCTTAATTACAATGTATTAATGTGACATTTATGCTAGTATGTGGTTAAAAATCATTATTTGACTTTTTACATTTACATTTCATTTTGATGATGCTTTTGCTTAAAGTGACTTATCATTGACACAGAATACAGAGCAAGCTGAACATTGTAGGGTTTGAGATGGTGCTTAAGGATGTAATTTAATATCTTGGAGGTGCTGAGATGAGAAATCACAGTGCTTTTGATCCCACTTCCCCAGATCAATCTGTTTGCTTTCAAACATGGTTTCAAGTTTCAAATATTTAATATATACATATAATAATTATAAACCCGGAATAAGTGCTCACGTCTGTCTGTTTGTCTATCTATCTACCTACCTACCAGTGGCGACTGCTAGCTTTTGAAACAGGGGAAGCTCATATTTGGCCTTCATCATAAAATTCATTGTTATTTGTACGTAAATTCTGGATAGTTTCCCCTTCCACAAGCTACTTTAATTATATGAACGAACTAACTAACAAGGAGCAAAGTCAAGAACGCTATAATATGTTTTTTTTTTTATTATTTAAAGAATGATTTGTACAAACAAAAAT
>JAQQZS010000019.1:12431470-12446201 GCA_030068045.1 Platyallabes tihoni | reverse complement strand
AAATATATGAGAATGATAGTCAAAATACCATAAAAGCGCATGATTTTATGTAAATTAATATGAAAAAAGTCTCAGCTCTGTTGGGGGCCCTGTCAAGATTATTTTCATGGGGCCCAAAATCCTTAGCAGCGCCCCTGTATACAACTATGCATTGCTAATATCATATACTGTGTACATACCAAAAAATTTGAACAAATTCTATCTATCTATCTATCTATCTATCTATCTATCTATCTATCTATCTATCTGCACACTCACAGTGATCAGCCATAAACTTATACCACATAACATTAAAACATTAACATTTATTATCAATTACATGCCAGTAAAATGGTCACCCAAGGCTTACCCCACAGAACAACTCTACCCATCTCGCGGGAAAAAGTCAATGTTGGCCACAAAAGAAAGGCACCAGAATACCCTGTGCACCAAAGCTCACCATACATAACGCCCAGCAGGCAAAGAGCCCAAGGTCTTCAGTCCAGTCCCAAATTCCTCAGATCTCAATCCAACTGAGCATGGAATGCGTCTAACAAAACAAGTCCAATCAACACCCACCCCACATCTCACATTATTCAAAGGATCTACTGCCAGATCTGCTCCTGATGCCTGACACCACAGCACATCCCCAGGGGTCTGGTGGAGTCATGCCCCAAAAGGCCAGAGCCTCCGCAGTGGCACATGGGGAACTCCAAACCTAGGTGGTGTTAATGTTTATCGTTTTAATCTTATAGCTGATCTGTGTATTTAATATAGGAGTCCAAAAAAGCCTTAAAGTATATAATGACTTTAAGTGGATTATTTGGCAAATTACACTACTGTATACAGTATACCATATAGGCTATATAACTTTTCTAGACTAACTTGATGGGCATTGGTGGCTAGGTGGTAGGTTTCCCGCTTGCCATGCGGAAGTCCCAGGTTCAATTCCTGCACAAACCCCAGCCACTAAATGCAGTGCTGGTTCCAAGACTGGATAAAATGGGAGAGTTATGCCAGGAAGGGCATCCAGCATAAAATCTGTGCTAAGTTGTGTGTGGAGTGAATGGTCCGCTGTGGCGACCACTCGATGTGAAAAGTTGAAAGCCCAAAAATCACAAAAATCATTGTGAACTTGGTAAAGGTGTATAACAAAACATGCCTGGTGTCAATTCCTTTTCCTTTTTTTGAGTGAAAAAGTGAAGCCTTAGACAGATTGTCAGGACAGCTGTGTATTTCCATTACTTTTGGCTGACTCAACTTGGAAGTGGACTGTATGCTATTACAGAAAACTTATAACCCCAGCTGCTGATATTCCACTTTCTAACATTCAGGCATATGTTCTGGTGTATGAAGGCATATGGTAGTTTCCAGCAAAGTGCTCTTGGTCTTTGAGACTACAAACCAATCAAGGCTGGAACACCTGTGTTAATGCACCTAATAAGAGAAAATTTATTTTCTTTTTTCTTTTTTTTTTTAATGCACAATGAACGAGTGGGATAAATTGACATAAAAAACATAACAACTGGTTGAAACAGATTTTATGAAGTAAATGGTAAATTAAATAAACAGATTGCTATTTAGTGGACCAGTGAAGCAAGAAGGAAAATATGCTAACAAGTAGACTGCATGTGGCATAATGAAAAGCAACCCTACCATCCAGAGATTATGACTGCAAATCCAGACGATCTCATAGCTATCCATTCCTGGAAGTCATGGGCTCAAAAGTGCTCTGTGGTTAGGAGGGGTGGCAAGCTGAATTACTCAATTACTGTCAGTTACATCAATATCAGCCATTCATGGGCAACTATGAGCTGTACAGAACTCTAAAAGTGCAGATAGTGCTTTTCTTTGATCTTGATGATCTTGACTATGCACTATAATAATAATTATAACTTTTATTTTCAGACACTTAAAAAGAATTTCTAAGCTTTGTCTTGGTATAATGTTCCTTGCTTATTAGGATAAACTGCCTATAGTTAAATTAATCCATAAACTGCTGCCTATAACAAGCTTTAATGTTGGGAATTTCTGATGCATGTCAAACAAGGTTTTTCCATCTGTGTTAATTTTCTGCTCATTCTTTCAATCCTGAACATGTTCAATTTGAACAACAGTTCAAACAATAAAATGTTGAGAAAACAGATCACACACTTATCTCTGGTGAGTTTCACATGAAGATGTGTGGTAAGTCATAATCACTACAGCAGCCTTCACTTATATCTGCATGTGAAATGTAAAGAATTAAAGAAGAGAAATACGTTTTCGTATTATGAAATGCCTGCTTGAGAACAGCATTTGGTAAAAACATCTCGATGTATTAAGGCAGGTTACAGTGACCTGGTAACAACACTAAAATAAATCGGTATTCAGTTTATTTCCCACAGGGCTCTCATTTGATATGTTAATATGCTCCAGCTGTTATAACTGCAGGGTTAATTAAGAGCTGCGTTCAAGGGTCCAGGCTACAAAAAAGCAGTTCCTGAGTACAGGACAGAAGTGACAGCTCCAGCTTCAACTCCTGAGGAGCACATAATTAAAAATAATAAGAAAAAAAGAGACAGACTAGCAGAGACTGAGACATGTTTTTTTTAATACGCTTTGAATGATGGATTTTTTACTTTTTTGATAGTACTCAAAGTCACCTTTTCATGCCTATGAAAACTATTCATAAGTAAAAAAAAAAAAAAAAAAAGACATAGTTCTCAGGGTTTGCCCTGCTTTGGTTATAGATGATATCTAGAAAGATATTTAGCTGTTCGACAGTGTAGTATCATAATTTTCCCTAAGGTTAACATTTTTAGCAGCAGAGCTATCATGTGATTTTACACCCTTAAGGTCAACTGCGATATCAGTATATTCTTTGTCGACTGAGCATCATGCTTCTAAAAGTGCATCTGTGTCACATTAGTGGCTGGTGTTTTAAACTCCTCGGAGTCGTCAGCCCCCTCGAGCTCACACTGCTCATCCATGGTTGCTGGATCAGCAGGTTCTCTTGTATCCTTTGTGTCCTCTGTACTGTCATCACCAATAATTCGCCCTGCATTTGCACCCACTGACGCAGCAGTGATCTTGCTGTATAGAGGAGTCACGGTTAAAACGTCCTGGATTTCATATACAGTACAGTACATCAATGGTCTAAGCCAGTCGATTATTTGTTTTACCTGGAGAATTTATTTCATGGAATGAATGGCTTAAGGCCCTCATCTGGTTTATTTTTTATATCTTGGGCCAGTCTTAAGCACAACTTCATGCTGTGCAGCCGGAAACAAAAATGTTTGGCATATCACTTAACATTTTAACTCAAAATGACTTGAAGACCCAGCAGAATGAACTAGATTACCGTAGTATACAAGAATGTGTTTAAGAGTTTCATCTATAGTAAATGAGGGCATTAAGAATTTATTTTGATTAGGGGTTAGAAAAGGCACAGGTTCATTATTGACTCTTAAATCATGTTCCAGTCACTTCATTCTTCCCAAATGCTACTGTAGATGCTTACCAATTTCATTAGCAATAGCAACTAAGACTGACTCCTCCAGCATGCATTTACAGCTTTATCGCACTAAATTTTGAACCCTGAAAAGTCCTCTTAGTCCATGATTCATTATCTTTGTGTAAGGTTTTGTAATATAATGTGAACTTTCCCATGAATCTGTGCTTATAAACAACCCCCTCATTTTGCTTCCTGATTCCTTATGTGGCAACACTTCCTATAGCCTGTGTTCAGATGAATATACATACAGTATACATGTATTTCCTATTGTTTGTCTGTCTCCAGGTATCTCTATGACTTACATGTTGTTGACTGTTTCTTTTGGTGTAAGGAATGTATGTGACACAGGGCACCTGGCCAAAAGCTTAAATATGGTCTCTTTGCTTATAATAAACAGAGTTCTGCTTGTGTATTAGTACTTTTGGCTACAGTGTAGGGCATTTTACTGTCCTATTTTTCATCTTAATTCAAATAAAAATAAGACATAAAATTATATAATAAAAAAGTTCAAAAGTTAGTACCCTTATTTGAATTTGTGTGTGTGTGAACATTTTGTAAAACGTGATACAAAATCATCTAAGCGGGTCTCAATATGCAAATGCAACCTCAGACAAACAACAACATATACATTTTTCACTGTGCCATTATTTATTTAACATAAATAAAGCCAAAAGGAAGAAGAAGAGAAAAAAATGTGGGCAATACCATTATTGCTTCTACAGCATTTAGGAGGGTAAGTTGGAGCCAGGTGCTGCATTAATTGACCATCAGCAGGTGTGCAGACCTCTATAAAAGCAGAAGTTTTTGTAGCATTAAGGTGTGTGTTATCACAATGCCAAGAGGGGAGGATATAAGCAGGGGCCTTAGAGAAGAAATTGTTGCTGAAATTAGTCTGGAACATTTAAATATCTGAAGTTTAACGTTGAACAGTGAGAAAGATTCACAGCCCAGCACATTCACCCCAAGGTCAGACAATGCAATGCTAAAAGAAATAATAATAATAAAAAGAGCTACATCTCAGATGCTGCAGGCCTTACTGAGCAGTTTATTACACAATTAGAAGAAGACTGAACAAGTACAATTTGTTTGGAAAGGTGCCAAGAGAAACCTCTTAAAACCGAACATCATTTCAGCAAAAACACCTCATATCCACTGTCAAGCATGCCCACCAGTGGTACTCCACACAGATCTGGTTCTTTCAGTTTGTTTACTTATATGAGGTAGGAGTAAATGTAAAATGGGGAACAAGTCCATTACAATGCAAGATTCAAAAATCCATCCATCCATCCATATACAATTAAAATGTTGAGTCAGGAAATCATGTGCTAGCATGTTTTGGGGATTGTTAAAGAAACTGGGGAACACATGCAGTAGGAAACTCGCAGAGACACAGGCAAATCTTCACTCATAAAATAACCTAAACTCAGGAACCTGAAGCTGTATGGCTCAGTGCTACTTGCTGCTCCACCATACTAACTATAAAGTGTTAGAATAATTTGGTCAGCTGCTTTGAGTTTATATTCCAGCTGGGTGTGTCTATGCACAAAACCTAAAAAATGCCACCACTTTTATTGTTCAAATACATCCAAATCATTACTAGAGACATTTTTTTTCTGACCATGAAAATAGCAATTTGGTGAGAACAGGAAAATACGGGCTTATGACCATCCAATCACCATAAATGAATTTGCTAATTATATAATATTTGTTTAGTACTGAATGTTCAGTCATCAAAGCCAATGACATTATCTTAAATAAATAATTTGAACCAAAAGGAACTGAAATAGTAGCACAGTCATAGAAACATAGACATAGAAAGAAGTAAAGAGAAAGTGATACAAAAAGAAAGCAACGAAAAAAAAGCAGCTGTGGTGTATATATTCTGAGACAAAGATTCTTGTTTAGATAGAGTCTTCTCTGTGTGTATCTGTGTACGTGTGCGTAAGCAAGTGTTCACAGAATTTATATTTGGAAATGGGCAAGCAGAAGCTGGACACATGGGTATCCTCAGGCAGTACACACATGGAGCTGAGTGCTAGGAGACTGTCTTTGCCATGATCTCATCAGGCCATCTGTTCCACCAATAATCTGCATTGCCTACAGCAGCACAGGGGCCAGTCTGGCGGGAGAAAAAAGATGTAGCCTCAGCATCAGAAGCTTTTACTCGCCAAGTGCAGGGTGGAATTTCGGAATTCCTCTTGGTGCAGGTGTCAGCATGAATTCTAGTATGATAAAACATAAGTGATTAAAATATGAAATACAAAAAAATTAAAATAAACAGAAAGCAACTAAGACATTTACAGTATAAATACTAATGAAAGCTACAGTTTTGTGCAAATGTTAGTGTTAGAATACCACACCACACATTTAAATGCAGAAGGTGATTTGTGACCATTTGTGAGCATAAAGTTTTCTAAATGTTCCATAATGACTTACTGGATTCATGCTCTTTGCTCTAAATAACAAACATGGTATTCAGCCATTCTTTCAAATCAGCAAAAGCACTATGATAAAATTATAGATGTTAGACATCTGTGCATTTTGTACATGGACTGGATAATGTGTTCTTAGTTAATATACTTTTACATTCTTCTAAAGTAATCCTATTGTAAATTTCTTATTTTGTTCATGATCAATGCACCTATTAACGGTTAATAGATGTGTCAACAAAGCAGAATGAAAATAGTCATCAAAATAAGAGTTGAAACTATGAGGGGCATTGTACTCACCAGACACAACTCCTCACTAATAGGATAAAAATGATTTATTCCGGTAAAGGAAATAAGCCTTGTTTTTCTTTTTTTTATTACTGGCACTGTTATTGCTTTTGTACATGGTTCTACAAAAATCCAAAGTATTAGTACAGTGGGAGTGTCTCTGTCTGTCTAATAGAACACTGGGATTTGATTCCCTGATTGGGAACTCTTAGTGCTGGTCCCAAGCAGTGATAGAATGATAGAATGGGGCTCTCTCTTACATAATGACCATCATCATGTACTGTATTTATATGTGAGCATGTGTGTGTGTGTGAGAGAGAGAGAGAGAGAGAGAGAGAGAGAGAGAGAGAGAGAGAGCAAGCAGGTAGAGAAAGAGGGAAACATGTAAAATTCATAAAACCCAGAAGTCATATTGGATGTCTATCCAGTTATTCTGATTATAAAATACGATTGCACAGAGGTGGGTAGTAACGAGTTGGATTTACTCTGGAAAATTTACTTGAGTAACTTTTTGAAAAATAAAAACGTCTATGAGTAGTTTTACCATACTTTTTACTTTTACTTGAGTAGATTTCTGAAGAGGTAACGCTACTCTTATTCTGCAACAATCGGTTACACTCGACTCGTTACTTGTCTACCATTTATTCTACACATTAGATATTCCTTATTTTTGCCAGAGAAATTCAGCCGGTGGATCTACCACATGACTGTGTTTCCACCAATCACTCGCAATAACAATAACCACATGTAGTCACATGACCACGCACAAACTGGCTGCATAGTGTGGAAAAAATCTTCAGCCGTGATATACAGTGAAGGAAACATGTCATGTTAGTTTAGCTGTTTTATGTAATGTTGCAATGTTAACATATATAATTAGTAAAAAAGCTAGAGGCTAAAAAATATAAGTTTCTTACATTTGTTCTGCTGGACACAGTTTATGGTGAAGTACATTGTACATGTTTTAATATTATTTCTATCTGCTAAGCCATTTGGACAGCAACTGAATATACTGTATATCTCTATCAAACATACATTTGTTACCTACAGCAGGTATTTGTTTCAAAAGCTTTATTTTGAGAAAAAAATTAGAAAATGTTTCCTGTTCTTTTTTTTTGCTATTTATTTCATTATTTGCAAATGTCGTAAATTTTACATTATTTTTTCATTTTGTCTGGCTGCTTACTGTACATAATTTCTAATAAAAATAATAATAATAATAATAAAAAAGGAAATCGGACAGGACATAACGATGAAACAGTTACTCGGTACTTTTCACCAAGTACTTTTTTACTCTTACTTGAGTAAAATTTTTGGCTACTCTACACACCTCTGCATTTGCACAATAAAAGCAAAGTGTGCATTGTTTTTGACAATTATTCCATTTGGCTGGGATGAAACCTCAGCTTTATAAAGAATGCGTAGAAATAAAAGCGTCAGACCCTGGGAGTCTAAGTTTAAGTTCAAGAAAACAATCCCTTGATTTGAAGCCTGTTTTTACAGGAACCCAAATGCCCTCAATTAACACAGCTGAATTAGAAATAATGGGATTCACAGCTTCAATTAGCTGCTGAGTCTGTGTACAGGACAAGCCAAACTAAATCACATCTGGCAGGAACACAAGGCTGGTAAAATGGTAATTAACACTTATCTGACAGCTACAAATGTCAAGAGATGTGTATGGTAGATAGTACAGCCTAGGCAAAGAAGTCACAAATGAATCCCCACACTTAAGCACACACTTGTACAGAGATGTTGAATGAAACAAAGTGTGTTAAAGTACAATTAGCATAGAGGAGAAAAAAGCTTATAATTTCACTGCTCATTAAACTCATAAAAAATGTATATTTCTGTGTGGAGTTCTCATCACAGGTGGCATGGTGGGGTAGTGGTTAGTTCACCTTGCACCTCCAGGGCCCGGGTTCGATTACTGGCCATGGTCAATTCCCTTCTCTGTTTTCATGTTTTTCCCGTGCTTGGTGGGTTTCCTCCAGGTACCCAGGTTTCCTTCCACAGTCCAAAGACTTGCAGATTAGGCTAATTGACATTCCCAAATTATCAGTAGAGTCAGTGTATGTGATGGATTGGCACCCTGTCCAGGTGTACCTCATGCCCTAAGTCTCCCAGGATAGGCTCCAGGCCCCTCTGTGACCCTGAATACAGGAAAAATGAGTGAGTGAGTTCTCATCACATGCAGACCATTCATATAGATACAGTACAAGTCTAAAGTCTGGATATAAGCTTGGATTTAAATCTCCACATTCTACGTCAATACTGAAGATTGACTTTAAATAACACATAATGCATTAGGTAATTAAATAAAAACAACAACAACAATAACAACAGTCAGTTGTTATTTTAAGACATTAAGGTTAGCTGTTCTGGTCCAGTTATTACAAGAACAGTATTGTCAAGTGCGTTTGCAAAACACATCCAGCACCGTGATGAAACTGGCTCTCATGAAGACCATCCCAGGAAAGCAAGACCAAAACGTTCCTCTGCTGCAGAAGAGAAGTTGTGTTTGAGTTACCAGCTTCAAAAATCCCCAGTTAACAACACCTCAGTTTAGAGATGTTATGAAGGCTTTACAGAGTAGAAGACACATCTCAATATCAACTGTTCAAAGTAGATTATTAGATTATTAGATTTGGATGCCTTTAGCATTGTTTTACAATGTAGAAAGAAATAAAAATCAGGAAACACCATGGATTTAGACTTTGACTGGTGAGAACGCTTATACTTTGAAATCACGTTCATGGCTTTTGACTGCATTTGATACAAATAGTTTTGCTATGATGCCTTGTAACTGCAGTTGCTCTCTTAAATTCCCCAGAAATAGTTCTGTACCCAGGTCGGTACTCTGTACCTGTAACTAAAATTAATTTCCTGTTATACAGTAGCACTTTTGAAACCATAGCTCACAGTAATAGATGGAATTTATTTATCACACAAATGATGAAGGGTTCCCTTTTAAATATGGTTCCTCTTAAGGCTTCTTCTTCATGTTATCTCAGGGACTTTTCCCATGTGTCACCATTGCCACTGGTTAAGTGTATTAAGGAATTAATAAATTAAATGAAATCAAGACAATATTTAATGTAGAGGGAATCTTTTTTCTTTGTTTTACTTACTTTGGCTTTGCACCCACAATGGCCACTTAAACCTGGTCGAGTCGTGACGCGGCGATTCTCCCCTCCCTTAGACGGTCTATCCGGCTTTATTTAGATTCTGACTCAGCACGTGGGCAGCTGAGTGGAAGTAAAGAAGTGAGGCTATATGTCTAGGCTCCTCAGTGACCCTCACCCACTGCTCTAATGCGCAGAATGGGCAAGAGCATTTGATATCCACTCCACCCTCCTCCATAGCTCCATGCAGAGAGACTAAACAGCAACCAGGTCCCACAGGGTGGGAGGGGGCCAGAAACACACAATGCTCTCTTGCAGAAAAGTTGTGCGATGTTTGCAGTTCAGTATATGAAGAAGATGACCAAGCTGGGTGCTTTATCTCTCAAACAGTCCACAAAGGGAAGAGAGTTTCCATTTTCATACTTATATATATATATATATATATATATATATAAATAATTTTTAAATAAATATATAAACTAAATTTCAACTTGAAGTGTTTGTCTGAAGAGTCTGAAAAGCTCTGTGCAACTGCAACCTTAGAAGTGCCTGGAGGATAAATCTGGGTGGGTGTACAGCTCACTTCAGCTCCTAGGATCAATATTTGCTTTTGAGCACTGAATTCCATTACAGCCAATAGACTAAATACCATACTGCGATTAAGCTGCTACAAATTGCAATTATGATAAGATTTGAATTTATATAAAAAAGAAAAATACATTGTTATGGCTTAGGTGGCATGGAGGCATTGTGGTTAGCACTGTGGCCTTGCACCTCCAGAGTTGAGGGTTCTATTCATGCTGTGGATCTGAATGTGTGGAGTTTGTTTTCCCCATGCTTGCTGGGTTCTCTCTGGGTTTTCCGGTTTCCTCCCATAGTTCAAAGACATGCAGATTAGGTTAATTGGCATTCCCAGATTGTCCATAGTGTGTGTGTGTGTGTGTATGCCCTGCAGTGGATTGGTGTACACCACCTCATGCCCTAGGTCTCCAGGGATAGGTTCCAGGATATACCACTTATATTGTATACAGGATAAGTGGTATAGAAGATGAATCCTGTATACAGGATAAGCGGTATAAAAGATTAATAAATAAATGAATGAATGAACTTTGTTATGGGTATAACGTGACCCTTGCTAAAATTAGCTTGTACCATTGTAACAAAAATTATTATCTGTTGGACAACACAAGTGTTGTGAATGTTAGGTAATGTAAATGATTATAAATATATTGTGCACATTTCTGTGGAAATGTTGGGCTTTATTTTACAATCTCTGTATGCACATTTGCTTGTACACATGGAAAAAGGAATATAATTTAATATATAGTAAATAAATAATATTTTAATAATTATATTTTTATATTTTTTTATAATTTTGTTTTCTGAAAACAAGTGAATATGTCATAGCTATCTATCATGGTGCTCTTTTATCTCCTCCTGTCTTCTCAGTGGGGGTGAGAAGGAGCCATGATCAGTGCCCAGCACATGTTATTCATAGCTCTGCTCCGTGCCCGGGCCATGTGCTTACCAGCAGTCCACAACTGAACTTATACCCAGGGCTTCTTTTTCTACAGCGGCATGCTGCTGTTCTTCGGGAGGATTATAATCAGGTGCTCTCCCAGTTGAAGCTTTGTCCTTATAAAAACCAGAAGATATAACATCACCCCTATCTGATTAATGTAAATAAAATTTTATATTGATTACAAAATATTGCACAACCAGGGTGAACTTTTAGTATTTTATAATTCATCACACCTACATCAATAAAAATGCAGGCTATTTGTTGGTATCTCAAATAGCAGAGGCAGCGTTTTCAAAGACCCAAAGTTATGGAACAGCTTTCTTATTAGTGTTTGAGACTCAGACACAGTCAGTTTAATGCTAAGCTAAAAATATATTTGTTTGGTAAAACAACAACATATTTAACAACAAGGTAATACAAAAATATGTGTTCTAAATATTTTTTCTTAGGTAAAGGAGCAAATCTGGAGGTTTAATGGGTGGAGCGTATGGTCGCTTTATGTCCCAGGTTGCCCACATGCCTGTGATGCCTTCTGGCTTTCACTTTTAGTCATAGATAGTCTAGCCAGAGATCCTGCTGGCAATCTGCGCAAAGTGTACATTGTCCCCAACCATTCTCTCTCTCTCTCTCTCTCTCTCTTGTGCCATGCTATCTCTGAGGTACCAGTGATCCTGACCCCTTTGCTGCTTCTGGTCTTTCCTGAGTGGTTTCCTCACTTGAAAAAATATTGCTTCGGTTGGGGTTGGCCTCATAGGCCCCAAGATCTAGTCATGCTTTCCATGTCACCCAGATAAGGATGAGTTCAATTATGATTCAGGTTACTCTATGTTTATTTAGTATGTTGTCATTAAGGATGAACCAATAAATCTAAATTTACATCTGGAATTTATGTATGTCATTAAAGCTGCTTTGTGGCAATGTCTATAGTTTAAAGAACTATACAAATAAAATTTAAGTGGAATAAAATAAAAATAAAACTGTCACACTCCAAGCCTCAGTTTAGTTTCCAGGGGTCACCAAGACGTGCAGACAAACTCCTTCCACTATTTTCAGCCAATTGCAAGGGTGACCAAGCAAATATGTATTTCAGCAGGGGCTTTATGGTATTGCTGGGGTCTGGGGCCATTTACATGCCACATTCTCCACCAGTTAAGCAACTGACAGAGGCAGACAGAGCAGAGAACTAGACAGAGGTGGGCTGGTGTCAACAACATTGTTTAATTTGTTTTACTGAGAAGGGGAGAGGGGGAAAGTGAAGTGCAAGCTGTGGTTTTGGGTGGAGGAGGTGCTGGCTTGTAGAGGCAAGTGCAAAGTGCAAAGGCAGATAGCTGGGCACAGCGTGCAGCGAGAGAAAATGTCACTGTCTCCAATCTGTGAAAAAAAGAGATGAAAATGCATCAGTGCCAGAATAACACTGGAAGCAACTACACACCTTTCTTCTGCCATAGTGCCCTTTTATTGTCCATATCTGCATTCATATTAATCTACAATGCATTATTATTTCAATGTAAGTAATGCTGTAATAATTTGGTTCTAGCCTTAGTGTCACTGGTAGCTGATGAACAGCAATGCCCATGTTTAGGAGGTGCTTTCCACCCTTTTGTTGTCCTTAGCTCTCTGTGTGCTTTGCTTTTCATGAAGTTTTTCATTTCATTTTCTAAATGTAAATCATGCAACTTTGCTAAAATATTGATAAATTAATACCACTGATGGAATTTGGTTATTTTTGTGCTATTCTGTAGAGAAATTGAGAATTGACATGGATGAACCACTGATGCCTGTAAGGCAGGGAACTTTAGTGCAGGATGCCAGTGGAATGAGAATGTATATTAGTGTAGGATAAAAGATTGCTTTAAGTAAAAAAATAAGGAAACAGCAAAGTTAAAGGGACATTGTGGATATAAATATAGCCATTGGCCCCCTGCATTATTGTAATTACTTTGCAGTACTGTCAGAGTTAATGGATAATTTATTTCCTCACGCTTATCTGCTATAAACTTGATCACAGAGCATGATACTTGAGTGCACAGTCCACTCTAACATAACACAGTTTTTAGTGCAGGCTATTAAAACAATTCTACTTCATTCTATCCTTTTTATACTGTATTATTCTGGCAAATTATTGCCATCGCTCATGTAGTAAAAATTTGTTTAAATATAATTCTAAAGTATTAATTTACCACTGGTATAACTATATTACAATAGTGTTGTCTTAGTTTGTTGTTTTGTTGAACATAAAATTAACAAATACCGAATCTAAGCTGGAGCTTTGCGTAATCAATTATGGATTATTTTTCTGCCTGTGTTCTTCTAACCAAATAAATGAGTGAAATTGAAAGTATTAATAAAGGCCTACTTTCATTTAATTTGCATATTATGCACTTTATTTGGAAATGAATAGTATTACTATTTCTACCACTACTAATACTACTACTACTACTACTCTCAAACCGAGTTCATTTTGAATTCACTATATTTACAAAAGCACCAGCAAAATTGATATGACAATTGGCAAATACATTTATTGTAAGTATAAGGCACAGTCACCAACACAACATGGTTTTATTCATAATTAATGGAAGAAATATTAATAAACAATCCAGAGAAAATTGCATGATTGTTTAATTATACATACTCAACGCTAAAAAGATGATGATGAGTTGTATTTTGTGCACTGGTCTGTAAATAGAATTTAGTGTTATAGACTGTACTGTTCTGTTGATGCGCTGTGCTAGAAACTGTGTGCTATAATTATAATAATGCCATGATACAGATAAATCTTTCAATGTTTGTGTTTTGTGTCCATTACAATCAGCACATGTTCAGTTTATCAATATAATGCGCCAGCTTACTACATTGTTCAGTCCTATCAAGAGCAACAAGCCTATAATAGACAACAAAAGTCTCACATATAGGGAAATGTATTACAAGAGTAATAAATATTGTGGCAACTAAAATATAGTGTGTTATCCCATTATTAATGTTAAATTTGACTGATCTAAGAAAAATGGTAAAAGAATCAGAAAAAAACTCTATAAAAAGGCAAAATTGGTTTGGTTTTATTTGTGAGAAAATATACTGTTTTTTTTTTTTTTTTTTTTTTTAGGCCTTTCACACTTAATAGGGGGTCTTTTTAAGTGCAAATGCCAGGACTGGATTGTTATAAGCTGAGACATTTCATTCATTGTGTGAAACAGAATGCATCACACAGCAGTATAAAATGCCTTTGGCTGTCAGGGAGCAAGGTCAGCAAAGCTGGCTGCCTCTCCTCTCACCACCCTCCCTTACTGTGCCAAGGCGACGACCCAGGGGAAAGCGCCCTAATTAGAGCCTGTATGGAACTAAGGTGGGGTCACAGCCCTGTCATGGTTGGACTGAGGTGTCCTTGGGAGACATTTACTGTCACAATGTAAAGGCCTTGGTGTGAGAAATGTGGTGAATAAAGGCATTTAATTAAGAGTTGAGGGGTGTGATATGACAGCCACAAGGACCCTGAAGAAGAACTACAGAGACAGGGGGCAGATCTGACTATTACTCTTACTAGTTTGCAACAAGCATGACATTTACACACATGGGTATAAAATAGGTATATATCAAATAGGTATATATATATATATATATATATATATATATATATATATTGAGTAGTCCCAGTTTGACTTGAACGTCTCTCATATGCGTATGCAAGGTTCAAGTCAATCCGGGACTAAGTGCTGCCTGTATTTTTTTGAACAGTACTGTATATATTTATATAAATATATATATATAAATATCAGTCTGTAAACTATGTTAAATTTTTTTTAAATAAAAGTCCTTGTCATGGCTCTGTTGAAACACACACAGGAACGCAGGTGCAGGAAAGTGACAGCTTTTATTTCTTGTTGAATATAAC
>JAQQZS010000019.1:12272763-12285904 GCA_030068045.1 Platyallabes tihoni | reverse complement strand
TAAAGACTCTTTTTGTTTACCACCTTACCCCCTCTGCGCCTATGCCTCACCCACACCCACAGTCCAACATCCAACAGGACGTGACACCTGTCAGTACAACTGGTTTGATAATACTGATGAAGCCAAATGCAGGAAAATTCATGTAACCAATAGTAATCATCCCTGTACAGGAGTGTCATGGAAGATTTCACACCATACTCTCAGACTACTGATAATGAGGTTCATTCAAAAAGAGTTGCAGAATTACACATCAAGTACAGCAAAAACAAATGACGCAATCATCTTTGTTCCTACAACCTACAAAGTGAGAGAGAGAGAGAGAGAGAGAGAGAGAGAGAGAAGCTCTAAACAACGTACATTTTGACAACCATGTATTCTAATGATCAGATGAAATTAAAATGTGATTAACAAATGTAGCTCTTCATGTTTTTAAACAGAAGGGTTATAAATCCTAAGAACACCATACCCACAGTGAAGTACAAAGGTGGAAGGATCAGGATATGGGTCTGATTCTGTGTAAATGGTGCTGTGGAATTACACATCATTGAAGGAAACATCAAAAGACCTTGACGATGTATCATTTTCATGTATCATGTATCATCGCTTGGGGAATTGAAGACAATTTGCCAAGAGGAATGGACCAAAGCTGACCAAAAGCTAACCAAATCAAAATGCTACAGAACGCTAATTACTTTTACTGTAGATGTCAAAGCTTTAACTGCCAACAACAGCTTTGCAAGAAAATACTAAATATGGATCATTCCTGGCTCATTATACCTTTCCTCCTATGAACAAACTTTTATAAAGTCAAACGACATTTTGGGTGAATTTGAAGTAAATATTTGTAATGGTGATATAGTATTACAGAAAAGAAGTGTCCAAATACCTATTTTACTTCACTCTATGATTTTGTTTTCTCTGTCCTTCTATCTCACAGTGTGCAAGACTGTGTGAGACTGCTGTTATTGATGGAACAGAGTGCAGTGCAGAAAGAACTGAAAAGCTAGTACTTTGTCTTCATTTTCGTTTCACAGTCTCGCCTGTGTGATGCACCAGAGGGGGCTGACAGAAAACAAATTTGAAACTTGCCCTGGATCTGGTGTGTTGCCCAAGAGGCAACAAGTCAACTCAGGTAACTTTAATAAGGGTGTAATAAGTGCTGTAAATGTAAATATAGGCTTTACTGACATTTTCCCATACATTATTCATCTCATAGAGTATATACTGGAATTTAATGCTGTTTGTTGGGACCATGGTGTATGGAATGTTTAGGATCATATTTTATTGATATGTTCATAAGTTCACCCTGGTGCTACATTCATGCATAAAGGCACTGGTGGCTAAGTGGTAGGTTTTTCGCCTGCCTTACGGATACGGGTTCAATTCCCAGCCAGTGCCCAAACCCCAGCCACTGGATGCAGTGCCGGTCCCAAACCCGGATAAAATGGGAGGATTGTGTCAGGAAGGGCGTCCAGCATAAAAACCTGTGCCAAGCTTGTATGTGCGGATCAGATAGTCCCTTACATATGTGGTGACCCCTTTCTGGGAACCAACAACAACAACATGAGAGGTGGCAGTGAAAAGATCAGGATTGGATCATGAAAGATTAGTCATAATCCTCTACTTTTCACTGAACTACACCACTGGTCACCACCTCATGTAATCTGATTCACTCACTCAGTCTTTCAAAATAAAGATGCTCAGAAAGTATTAGTCAATTATTGTATAACAGTAGGGCCTAAACAGAAGGTTTGGCTTAACATTATTATACATAAAATACCCATATACATGCATACAGTACAAATACATACAGTAACTGTTTCTATAGAAACAGCTTACATTTGGCAGATGCTCCAAATAATGGAGTCTCCATGCATTGTCATTATGATGTGACCAAAAAATAAATTCTTAAATAGTGAGTTTCACTGTTTCTGACTAACATGAAAAACTGCTTTTTTGTCTCATCAGATTCAATCTGGAGAGAATAAACAGGTTTGTGAAGGAATATTATAAGCTTGGCATTAGAACTGTTATAAGGTAACTAATAACCAGAACTACCATTATTCATGAATGTTGCACAACATCAAGTGTATAATACATATATACAGTATATACAGTACAATCAGGTTCAACTTTGGAATCAAGCTAAATAATTTGGCATTCGGCCTCCGTACACCACCACATTCGATTTAAAATGAAACATTCATTTTAATGTTGCTCAAGTTTAAACAGGGTATCAGAATGGAGAAGAAAAGTTATTTAAGTGACTAAACTGAATTAGTGACTGAACTATTTCTGAAACTGCTGAACGGCTGGGATTTTCATGCACAACCATCTCTACAGTTTACAGAGGAAGGTCTGGAAAAAAAAATACCCAGTGAGTGGCAGTTCTCTGGGCAAAAATGCCTTGTTGATGCCTGAGGTCAGAGGAGAATGGCCAGACTGGCTGGAGCTGATAAAAAGGCAACAGTAACTCAAATATCTTGTTATACCCGAGGTATGCCAAAGAGCATCTCTGACTGCACAACATGTTGAACTTTGAAGCAGACGAGCTACAGCAGCAGAAGACAACACCAGGTGCCACTCCTGTCAGCTAAGAACAAGCAACTGAGGCTACAAATCACATGGGCTCTCCAAAATAGAAAATGAAAAAATGTTGCTTTATTCTACCTCGATTTTTGCTGTGACATTTGGGTGGTAGGGTCAGAATTTGCGTATAGTAAATCTGAAAGCACGGATCCTGCTGGTGGTGTATTTGTATAGGGAGATTTTCTTGGCACTCTTTTGGCCCCTTAGTACCTTGTTCATCCCTTTCATCCCATGTTCATCCCTTTATGACCACAGTGTACCCATTTTCTGATATACTTTCAGCAGTTTAATACAGGTTACAAAGCTAAAATCATCTTAAAGTGGTTTCTTGAACATCAAACGGCCTTCACAGTCACCAGATCTCAACACCCTGAGGATGTGGTGAAACAGCCGCATCATGGATGTGCAGCCAACAAATCTGCAGCAACTGCATCATGTCAATATAGACCAAAATCTCTATTTCCAAAGATTTCCTAATTTTTAGCACCGTGTTGAGTGCTAAAAGGCAGTCTTAGACAGTCTTAGTCTTAGTCTCAGCCTTAAGGCAGTTCTAAAGGCAAAAGGAGGTCCAACAAAGTACTAGAACATTGTACCTAATGAAGTGGCCACTGTGTTTATAAGCTTTTACCTTCAACACACATACATGCATTGCTGATACTTCCTTATCTTATGTATCCAAAGAATCATCCACAAGAGTAAGCTAGGTTAGAACTTGAGAGTTGAGATTTCAAACACTCTTTGTCTTAAAAACCTTCTGCTGTGATTGTGATTGTTGTTATGATCTGGGTCTCAAACCAAAAAAAAAAAAAAATACATTAGTGTTAGAAGAAGTAGTTTGTAAAAGCATTAGTGTTAGTATTTAATAGTGGTATAAAATAAGACATACGTATGATATAGTTTGATATACAATGTTAGTTTGTTTATATAGACATACTGCCACTAATATTTACAATGGTCTTGTACCACATTCATTTCCGAGTACATGGATGCGCCAAATAACCTTATAATACACACAGCAGCCTTCTTGCACACACACACACACTTATAGTTAACAACAAGTATAAATCAGGCTTTATAATCTTGAAGACTTAATCACTTCTGAATAGCAAATCATATTCATGATTACAACACAAGCCCAGTTACCTTGACTTACTTCTACTAGGAACACTCCAGTGATTAAAACTTTTCTGATATGATTAGTGTTTGCAAAGGGATCTGGCAGGACACCAGCAGGTCTGATGGTGCAGAAGGAGGAGGGAACATACAGGATTGAAAGAGAGTGCAGCCGAGTTCATTACTGCAGTCCCATGGAGCGTGCAGAGCTTTTAAAAGCTCATCATACCCACTAATGCTCATTAGCCAAGATGAGCGTGCCTTAAAAAAGCATTAGTAATTCTGGCAGTTCACAGGAGCAGCTTGTCCCATGACGCTCTCTGTAGTCTGCCACCTCCTGCTCTGAGCCTCAGTTATGGGCCTGTTCTATGAGATTAATGACAGAGGTGCTGCAGGGTTTGGGAAACTCTCGGTTGTGAAAACGTTGCTGTTGACAGTCAAAGTGACCTTCACAGGAAATAATCAATGCAGAGGAAGGCAAGGGAAATAGCATCTTATGTGCCTTAGGTGAATTTTAATGGAAAGAAAGCAAATGTATCCCAATTTTACAAGTTATCTACAAAACCTGAATTTGAAAAATAATATTGAAAATGAAATGTGCATGTACCCTGCAACAAGACAACAATCTGAAGTCTTTAAGTGTTGCCAAGATTTTCTCGATCTCCAGACTTAAAAAAGCAGTGTTAACGCCAACGTCCAAAAGAATTATTTTCATTATGAAAAACAGCAGCATTTTAGTCTGTGCATTTTATAAGGGAAGAATAATTTTTTTTATTCTGCAATTTACTGAATGTTAATAAAAATGAACCAGAATAAAATAAATTATAGGTCAGAGTATTAAATACTAGACCGATATACGGCAGTCAATTAATGATATTAATAAAAGGAGGTCTGTATTGCTTATTATCCACCTTCACTAAAAATGAGTGAAAACTGAACGTTGTTATATTTAAGCTTTAAGTTCAGATCCTTTTGTTAAATAATAGCTCAGATTTAAATCTGTTTACTGTTACTCTTAAATCACGTAGAGAATCTGCCGGAAAAGTCCTTGTGATGTTGTTGTTAGCATTAGCAATAACATATTTGGTGCATTAGCAAAAAGATATTTGGTGCATTTATACTGTATTCTGTAAGATTATTATTTGTTTGCAGCCATGATAACTTTCTCACATAAGCACATTGTTACCAGTCAGAATTAGCAATTCTATACATTACATAAGCTAACATTAACATCTAAAATTTTATTAACTTATTTTGTTTTCTTGACTAAAAAGAAGTCTTCACTTACCACAAATCAATTTACCACATGATCCCAATGTCAAGATCACAGTTGTAAATAATGGAACATTCTATTTCTCTTCAGTTATGAATATTAACAGTTTCTTGTGAAATTTGAAAGTAGGGGCATAATTATGGGAAAGCAGCTCCTCCCTAGTCTACACAGTTCCTACTGTAAGATTTAAGCATTGATATTGATGAGTGTGTGAGTGGAGGGGTGTAGTTTGGCCCCACTGCAACACCAATCCCCCTGCACAGCAAACCCACAGGCAGAGGGACTGCAACCTCATACTGGTATTGACACAAATATTAAGAAATATTAAGAAACAAATACTTGTTTCTCAGGATCCAGATTTTGTCCTTTGACTGTTTGCGAGAGGAGGGTTTAACTTTCCGGAATGTCTTGTGGGAGTATATTTCAAAAATTAGGGTCAGAGTGGCAATTTGTCCAAAGTCATTCAGTAGGCTTTTTTTGTGTGGAAAAGCCACAGTACAAAATGAATGTATTCCTGTGGGGAAATCTGTTTTTATCAGATCCCAAACAGACCTCCATAACTCCCAAATGGTTTGACCTTTCTTCATTTAAAATTTGAACAAGACAAGAGACCCAGATCTCTGGGCTTGTATAAATGTGAGTGTATGCACAAAATTCAGTGAGTATTGGCTAATTCACTGCCTTTTAATTGTAAAATGCACTTCTCTATATAGTGAATTAGGGGCCCAATCCCTTTATTGGTATAACCTTTATTAAATATCAAAAGTTTGCACAAAGAAGTGCAAGTCCAGATGCACCCCTACTGTTAAGGTGTCTGTAATATTTATCATTTATTTAACTCTGTAATGGTATTAACATTGATTACTGCAGGAGCTGATTGTTTGGGTTATTTCCTTTATTTTATTATTAATAGTAATTTGGCTTATTTCCCGATTTCTTCATGTTAAATTAAGCCTCAATTTATGTTAATTATTTACACTTTTTTTATTTTAAACAGGAAAACTATAGAATGACCTACACTAGATCGCAATCTAAGCCTAAACGAGAAATACTACATCTAATGTATAGTTCCTGGAATTAGTTTAGACCTGGAGACAAAGTTATAAAATATTCATTTACTTACGAACAAATCTTTCCAGGTCACCAAGGTATTGCAGAGTTGTAATTAGTCTCAGAATGTTACAGGCATCTATAACCCTTTACTGAGGCAGTTGCACCTTAACCAAACTCCTGTCAGCTAAGTGTTGCTGAACAACAAATGAATGGACTGCAAAATGAGCCCCAAACCCGGAAACAAAATATTGCTATAATAATCTAACTATATATAAGGAAACGGTCATCTCTATCTTTATCTATTATTATTATTATTATTATTATTATTATAACACAGGGGTTGACAGCATGTTGAACAGCACTTCATTATAGCAAATATTTACAGTCTGTAATTATATTTGCATGAGACAATTATTTATATATATATATATATATATACAGTATATATAAAATTTCATGATAATTTTTTTTTATTCATGATAATTATATATTTTTTTAAATACAGTGGAACCTCGGATTGCGAGTAACGCGGTTTGCGAGTGTTCCGCAAGATGAGCAAAGATTTTTAATAAATTTTGATTCTAAGTCTTGGTTTACAAATACCGAGTATCATGTAGCACGCATGCGCTTCTTGTTTTGACGCCGAGCGTCACATGATCACAACTGAGCCAATGGTTTTTCTCTCTCTTGCGCTGCAGAATTGTGGGTAATCGTCTCCCCTGCTCGGTCTTAGTGCTCGTCTCTCACTGGTATAATCAACATCCGTGCACGCGTATACTGTTTACAAAAAAGTAGCTTTGGTTCTATTTAAGTATAATGTGGTTCAGAGCATTGCTTTAAATAATGTGCATCTGTCAAAAATAATATTTAAAAAAAAGAAAAGAAAAAAAAAAGGTTTATAGAGGGCTCCCCAAATCCACAGTTTGGTAGGTGCTTCACAAATGAAAGTAATTCCTTGCCATAGCTTTTCCCCCTAGATGTGTGCTTCCTACAAAGATCATTGCAAAGGCAAAATTCTCAGACATGATAAAGAACCCTAGTGGCACTTAAGGAGCTAATGATATCTTGAGTTTTATAATACCTACATTCAGGAGTATGTCACAAAAAAAGAACCAGAGACATGTTCATAGGAGGTATTCGCAGGATCCAAACCACAAATGAAACAATTTAATAGAACTTTTTTTTTTTTTCAACTCATGGATATGCTGGATGTATTAGAGGACTGCTGTGTTGCCTGGGGGACTAGATGAGCAAAAAATATAATAAAAAATGAACAAGTCTTGGGTCAATTAATTCCATAGACATACTAAGAGATAATAAAAGTACACAGTAGCAAAAAAGCTCAATCTCCCCAATGATGTATTCTAACTTATCTTTACAAAATGATAACATATTTAGTGTCTAAATATTTAATAAGAGGTTTCTAGATTTTGTCTCCTTCATTTAGTTTCCTTCTAGCATGTGAATGAGAGTAAAGTTTTAATTCCAATTGTTTGCTATAAATATCAGTCTCGCTGCTCCTTTTTCATGCTTATAGCGCAAACCTAAGCAAATCCTGCCCAAATGAGCCCTTAGTGTTTTTGTAGTTCTCTTTATTGACCACAAGGTTACAATATTTCTCTAGACCCAATGTCTGATTTAAACTTTGGAAACTATAATGTCAAGAAGTGCAACATGTGAATTATGGCACATCTCCTGCCTTTAGAAGAAGAAAAGCACTGAATGTAATGAAAGAAAATAAGATTGTTTTCACCTTATTGTTTAAATTTCTATAACCTTAGCTTTCCTGTTAGCATGGACCACTTTGGTTATTTTCCTCTTAACTCCCTCATCAACAAGGAGCTCAAACCACCCCAACTGACACCACAACCATGCCACAATCTCTGTGATCACATTGATTCCTGTTAACTTTTACAGAATCTCTTGATTGGTTAATAGGGTTAACTGCACAAATGTTGCTTTTGAAGTGGCCCTTGAGTATATTTGGTGTCCGTATGGCTGCGCCACTACAGGAAAAACCAGTGAGCTTGTATATTATGTGGCTATCATATACTGCAAGTAAATGCTGAGCAATCAGCTGAAAATGGGAAAAAAAAAACTTTAATATGGGTTTTTTTCATGTTACAATACAAACAGTACTTCCTTGTATTTAACCCATGAAATGAATAAAGCAGCCAGATTACAACATAAATATTGAGGTTGTGCATCAAATCACTGTTATTGCATTGATTCTTTCATTGCTCAAAGATATACTTCACTTTCTTTGCTTCATTTGAGCTGTGATTGCCTCAGCGCTGGTTTTATCTAATAATGGAACCTGATCTCAAAGGTATATCATACAAATTCACACAAGCAAGGACTGCTGGATAATACTCTATACAGAGCCTGTACTCACTTTCCAATATAACTAAATAGTGAATTATAGTAAAGGACTTTGTGTAGCCTTTGCATACTAATTCAACCTAATACAATGTATATTTTTACTAAAATGAATTGTTTGTACGTAATTTTTCCTTGAACAGAAATGTATATATGAATGAATATTTTATGCATGTTTAAAAAACACAAATCATGCATCATGAAGCTCTAACATCATGCTAAAACTTCATAATTTTAATGTGGGTTTTTTCATGTTACATTACCAATTTGTCATATTTGTCCACTGAAATGAATAAAGCAGCCAGATTACAACATAAATATTGAGGTTGTGCATCAAACGACTGTTATTGCATTGATTCCTATAGTGTTTTTAGTGATGTTTATTGCTAGGGCTTTTATTGTATGGCAAAACATATTATAATACTTTCTGTATAAATCTTTCCATAATTTACTATACTTTTACCAGTTTGAGACACATCAGTATCTATTATGAATAGTATCACTATATTCTATTTAAGAGTATAATATAATACTCTGTAATTTCTTTTTGTAATAATAATAAAAAAAAAATAATAATAATAATAATAATGTGTATATTGCTATTATTCATTGACTTGAGCACAAAAGTATAGTTCCTTTTTATTTTACTCTTTTGTTTTAAGCAGAAGACGAAGAAGAAATCAATTAATTAGTCTAGGTTGAGCAAAGAACAAATTGGAATTATTTAAATTGAGTTAAGAACTGCTCCACCACATTATTTAAACCTCAAATGATAGCGCAGAACTTCTCAAATAAAATGTGGTCAGAAAAAAAACATGATTTGAGATTACATACTGTAAACACTTGGTGAAGTTGCATTGTAAAAAAAAAAAAAAGAAAAGAAACAAATAAATAAATACATTAATTAATTAATTAATTAATTAATTAATTAATTAATTAATTAATAAAAATTTAACAGTAGAAATCACAACTATTTTATTATAATTCACAGCATTAAGGCTAAACCGTTATATGGCCGAAAGAAAATAAGTGTTTTTAGACTACTGAAAAAGGCTTCAATTTGCTGTGGAGCAAAACATTGGCCTTTGGAGCAATAGACAAAAGTAATGTGGTTTGATGAGTCTAGATTGAGTTTTATGATCTGGATTGCTTCAGTTGGTCAGGTGTAGGCTTAGCAATGTTATGAGGCAATACAATAAAGTCAGCTGACAACCTGAAAATATTAAATGACAAGATTATCCCATCAATGGAGTTTTTCTTTCCTGATGACATGGGCATATTCCAGAACTCAAATTGTGAAGTAGTGGTTCAGGGAGCATGAGGAATTATTTTATACCTTTATTGCCTCAACATTACATGCTGTTTAGTGCTGAGCAGTCTAAACCCTGTCTCTGACCTCAATTTCACATGCTATGCTGTGATCTCAACAACTCATTAATGCACTCCATATGCACAAACTAAGATAATGTTGTACAGACAAAATGGTGCATTATTTTATTAAATATATGTCCATTCCTAATTCTCTTGGTCTATCGTGTCCCTGTGCTATGTGTCTCAAACGCTAGACTTTGTTGTCTTTGTTGTGTCAGACTTTTATCTAAAATAAATTAAAATATTTTTGGTGAATGATTAATCTTTTATTTTTGGTGAATGATTAGTCTGTTTAATCTATACATCATCTGAACACTAGACTGATTCAGTACAACCATACTGTTCTTTATAGAGTATTGGCAGCTGTTAGGTTTACACTGTGTCATCAGTGACACACCACTTAGTTAAGACATACAGATTTGCTTATAACACCAAACTAGCTTTTTTATTGCACAAATGGCAGGCTGTAACAGATTGCAGTAGCAGACTTTAATACATTTACTACATGCTGAGTTCACCTTATCAGGCCAGTTTTAGGTTCCTTGTTATTAAAAAATCAATAGCAGAGGCTTGGGGAAGGGAATGTTTATATCCCTTACACTCAGAACACGAGCCAGAAGAAATATCAGACCTATTAGAACCAGGTCATAATGTTAACAAAGATTTTTTTTTTAAAGCACGGATATAAAATTAAGGTGTGTGTGTGAGTGGTGGGGGGGTCAAAACACTATTGTATATAAATAAGTGAAAGCCATACTGCACAGAGCTAAAATAATATTCAAAAACATACATGCACACAGCATATACAGAAACCAGAAGGACTGCAGTGTGCATTGTATTTCTTTTAATTATTATTACAATCTCTACATTTTTTAAACTTTCTTTTTTTTTTTCTCTCTCTTCATCTTAATTTAATACATCTGTTTCATATCTACTGTCGCATTTGCAAGGTCTGCTGTCTGGTTGCCTGGCATATCTGTTACCCCTTACACCCACCACTCACTACTATATTTATGTTAATAATTAATTAATTAAATAAATAATTAATAATAATTTTGTCCCCTAAACCATGTGAGGTGATTATGATGATATGGATATGGACGAGGGAAGAAAAGGACCATTCAGAAGACACAGACTATAATTTGAGTTCTATATGAGACTATATGAGTTCATATGTTCTCATTCTCTACGTGGACTTTTGGGTTAGGGGAAAATAAGTCAAGGTGACTTTGATGTTAAATGTGTGGGAATTTTATTAGCGTCTTTAGGCGTTTGTGACCAAATGTTTCAAATGAAACTTTACTAGTGATTACTGCCACAATACTGTATGTCTTGAATTGTAGCATTGTTAGTGTAAAAAACTATGAGTGGTGTTTTTTAGTACTGTACTGTAGTGTAAGAAAGTACATTGATAAAAAAGAACAAGATGTCCTTCACACTCAAACTCAAAAGGTATTCTTGGAACACCCTTGTTCCTAAGAAAATAATTCTTCTCTCAGATGATTCAATATGAGTGAGGTTCTTTGTTCTGTATAAGCAATAAATTTGTCAACATTTTGTTGCTATAAATATTAATATGTAGAATTGTTTAACTACAAAAATGACTGAATATTTTGAGAGATTTGCTGGTATTGTTTATTATAAATCAATGATCTCCCAAGTCATGATTAAAGAATGACATTGCTCAAAGATTTACTTCGCTTTCTTTGCTTCATTTGAGCTGTGATTGCCTCAGCACTAGTTTCATCTAATAATGAAACCCGATCTCACAGGTATATCATACAAATTCACAGAAGCCTGTACTCACTTTCCAATATAATTAAATAGTGAATTATAGTGTACATGGCACATATATATATATTTATATATATATATATATATATATGGAAAATATCCAACAATGAATTCACTGAAATACTGTGGAGCAAGACACTGAAGACATTCTAAAATCTTTAAGAGTAATTTACGGTCAGTTCTAAACACACACACACACACACACACACACACACACACACACACACACACAAACACCTATAATGAGAAACTATTTACAGTAAATTCTTCATATAGCTTGATATATTTACTTAGAGCAGATTATTACAGCTTTAGGAACCTTCATTTGCGTTTAGAAAAATGCATACATGAAAATAATCATAAGCTTTGAATTTTGGATGTCATAGGAAGTGTTACAGACTATTGGATTGGATTTCTTTCCATTTTATCTAAATGAAGCCATAAGAAAAAGTATGAACTTTAAAACACCATCTCTAGCCTCTAGCCTCTAGTCCTAGCCTTGACTATTGTATCTTTTCAGGTAATTTGGCTCAAACAAATTATTGCAAAATCTATTCACGCATAGAAAGAAAAGCTGAAATTGACAGAACTATACTGTAGGTACAGTAAGACTTTTATATCAAAGGTCTCAAATGTCACTTCAGTTTCAGGAGGAAGTAAAGTAAAAACCCTTTAAGAGAGATATATTAAAGAAGAAGAAAGGTGCTGCGGCATTAGTACACCTGAACTCTTTTTATAATACCTATGAATTTTGACTAGTACCAAGGGGCTTTTAAGTAAAATATAACTTTCATTTGAACCCATCATTCGAGCTTTATATTTTTAAAATAATTTTTCTGCGTAGGAGAACGAGAGGAAGTGTGTGTGCGTTTGTGACTCAGCTATGTCTAAGCACCACTTCCTCCGGTTTGATTGTCTCCTCAGGGACCGACCTCCCTTGTGGAACATCATGCAAAGACCAATTAAATGCAGATCCTAGTGACAACCAAAGTCGGAACATTTCCGTTTCAGATGTCATTTGTGGCATTTATGCTTCCCCTCTTCCATCCTCCTGCTATCATCAAACATCATCATAGCTTTGAGTGACAGCCCACTACATCCTAACTTCTTACAGACTGCTCATTAGGGGCACACTAATTGACAACCAGTGAGGAAGCAAGCTATCTGCATGAGGAGGAAGGTGACTCAAAATATGTCATTTTAACAAGATTAAAAAGTTTGTATCCTATAATCGCTGCCCCACTTTTCCATTCCCTTTAGAATAATGTTTTTTTAATATCAATATTTAATTCCGACCACGCCTCCCAACATGCATACAAACACACACACACACACACACACACACACACACAAGAAAATGTATTAACCATGTCTAGATTTAACAAAATGGCAAATAATGTTTGGGCATTAATGTTTGATTATATAATCATGACACTAAATTATTTTTAGATTCTATTACTCCCTTACTAGACCCAATTACTTTGTGGGATTTTTTTTTAATTCAATTCAATTCAATTCAATTTTATTTATATAGCGCTTTTAACAATGGTCATTGTCTCAAAGCAGCTT
>JAQQZS010000019.1:12219810-12235690 GCA_030068045.1 Platyallabes tihoni | reverse complement strand
GGCCAGGTAACAGATCCTGCTCTGGGAGTCTTTATCTGCATCTGCAGCAGCAGCAGTTTGTTGTGTTTTTTTTTTTTTTTTTGCACTGGTTGCCTTTGTAAACATTTTCATTCTCCCCTTCCGTTCCCCCTTTTTTTTTTCTCCCTGCAGACCCTGGCATCATCTTCTGGCTCCTTGCTCATGTCGTGCACATTCGTTCCCAGCATACCGCTGTGCACTGACAGCACTGTCATTGTCTCAGCGGTCCCCCAAGCACCCTGCACACTTCAAGAAGAAATGTGTCTGTTGGTGACCTATTAAAACTAGCAGATGGCCAGAGCTAGGCGCTCTGTGTCAGAATGGAAGAGCCCGAGTAAGAGAGATCTACATACATCCACTCTAGCAGTGAAGAAGAAGTGTCTTTGTCTTCTATGCATAAATTCTTTCACTATTGTTTCCTATGCACAATGAGTTTATTGTGGTGCTGTGGATGGGGTCTGGTTCAATCCAACTTATTTTTTTAATTATTATTGTAATTATTCGTCTATAAAATAAGAACTATAATACATACAATCAGGTCCAGAAATATGGAGCTAAAACATACTAAAAATGTCTTTGGGGTAAATGAGCGTAAACTGATATGCAGTATATGACAGAAATCTAACCTTTAATTCTTAAATAAGAAAAAAAAAAAAACCTTACCTTAGGTTACTGAGACAAAAATCTGTCCAAGTATCACAGCTGGAGATTTGGCGGTGGGATTTCAGGGTCACCAAGTTTCCAGGCCAACAACCCATTTGCAAGGCATGCCAAAAGAAAACCTTTTTTTTTTTTTTAATCTAACCAGAAAGTTGGTCAAGAACATAATCAACACAGAATAGTTTGGTGGATGACCTGTGGTTGTTTTCTTACATTGTATACATGACATAAAATGCATGAAGTATCAGGAAACTTTAAATTAAATTCTGACTGCCTCTGCCAAGAAGTGTACATGACAATACAGTATGTGTGTTTACATGGAACCTTACGTTCCTCTAATAATTGGAATAACAGCTCAACTAAAATAAAAAAGCACATTGTAAACCCCTTAACTGGGACAGACTGTCCTGAGAATGAAAGGAGTGGTGCAAATCGTTGATAACCCATTTAATATGTAAATATTAGCCATTTAAGCATTGTATCTGATTACTTCTCTCTAGTTGGACGATTTTTCGGTGCATGGTTTTGTCATGAGCTGCTCGTAATTTTATTGTCGAGTCACATTTTGCTCCTCTCTGTTGCAGTTCACCTTTGTCAGGATCCACTTCTGATTTAATTATTACACAGCCCCTGCTCACTCTTTGCCAGAATGTCTCTCCATATTTTGTTTAAGCTCTCTAAGCTTCATTCCATTCCTGGATTTGCCGGTGAATCAGATTTTGCTTGCTTTGGACCTGTTTACAACCTGCTCATTGGTTATTCTGCAAATCCGTTCTGTCTCGTACTCTGCCCTGTTTTTGTTTTGTACTATTTGTCTACTGCATACAGTATATGACTTTTTTGACTGGTTATTGAAATTAGATTCTGACTCAGTCTCTGATATAGTTGTTTAGCCAGTGTCTGACCATTGTTTGCTCTGTGGATTTAGAATCTTTTTCTGTCTTTTTTCTACTTAAAGTCAACTTTCTAAGTCTCTGCCTTCTGCCCTACCTGCAATCAGCCCCAACACGAGATCCGTATCAATTGCTACAGCCTTCCCAAAGCCTCATCAGTTTACCAAACCCCACTTCACCATGCACCTCCAGGGTCCGGGTTCGATTCCTGGCCCAGTTCGATTCCCTCCTCAGTGTGCATGCAGTCTGTATGTTCTCCCTGTGCTTGTTGGGTTTCCTCTAGGAACTCTGTTTTTTGTACCCTGAGATGGATTGGAACCTAGTCTCATGCATGAATAGTATCCAGGCCCCCATGACCCTGTATACTGTATAGGACAATGAGTTAGTGAGAGAGAGTGATATTTTTATTCAGTCACCGTTTCTCTTTTTCCAATCTTCACCTGTCTGACAGAAGTGGAACCGGATATTTTTTCTCTATTATGAGACAATACTCACGACTGCGGTTAAAAGTGATTATTTCGGTTATTGTTGCCTTCCTGTTACCTTCCTGTTACCTCAAACCTGTCTGGCCCTTCTTTTTAAGAACTCTCTACACAATGAGGCATCTCCAGCTGCAGAAAACTGCAGTTTTGAAGACAGTTTAATGCAAACTCTAGAGACTCTAGTGCATAAAAAACTCAGGAGATCAACAGTTTTTTAAAAAGTCAACCGAGCCTGTCTGGAACCAACAACCTTGCCATGGTCAATATGACAGAGATCAGATTTGCACTAGTTTTTATTTCCTTTTTAACATAATACTAAATCAACAACCCCCCCCCACCCCCCCACCCCCATTAAATAAAAAGTAGCCTGTTGTCCAGCCCACCTAGATAATAATCTCTGAGTCTGTGTGAAAAGTTCTGGTGCACAAGAATCAAATAGAAATTCTGTTTGAAAATCAGGCTTTCAAGTTCAGAGCTTTAGGCTGAACCAGAGGCACTGAAACCCCAGGGCCTAAGGAGTTGAGTATTGGGGGTCTGAAATATATCACAGGCTAGAGGGGAGGTAGAAGGGAGATGTTAATAATAAAAAGACAAGAACCATTTCTTTCTCAGTATGCATTGCTTACCCATAAACTTAGTGTCTGCAAGTGTGTAAATTCACTGTAGAAACTTACGAGTGTAGTGGTATGCAGCAATTCACCATGTACCGTGATAAGGAAAGTGTTCACGTTATATTAAAAATGCAGTGTACTGATACAGATCTGTAGTTAATGGCACTTAAGTGGCCATACTGTGAGGATTTTGAAACCACCCAAATATTTTTAAAGAACAAACATACCAGGTGAAAATAGAAAAAAAAAGGAAGGCAAAGTGTATGCCAGTGTGAGTAAGTGAAAGATGGCCAGGGGGTGTAGCATGAATCTGGAGAAGAAACAAAGAAGAAAAAAAATGTCTTCTGCAGGAATGAAAAATGAACTAAAACGCACTATAGCCAGGTCCCTAGCCTAATCAGGAGAGTGAAGAATTATTTTTTCTAGGTAGACCATGTTATGTCTGTATAACTGTTAAGAATGATGAATGATGAACTGCTTGAAATGTCCATCTCACTTCGATCGCTTAGCAGAAGAGAGGGAGAAGAGGTTTTTAAATCCCAGGTCATTTCTTGAATGATTACAGAGTACATACAGTAGGTACAGTATCATGTCCATTTGTTACTACATTTGCATGTTCTATGGAGGAAACAAATACATAGAAATGAACCATAGGAAATAGTGCCATATAAGGAGTGAAGAGGAAAAAGGGGAAAAAAAGAGAAATGTGAGATGACACATTACCCAGATAGAGACATAAAAGAGACTAAAAAGTCCCACTGGAGGCTTCCCTCGAGGGTGGCCTAACATTTTGGTGAGATTTAGGCGAAGCACCTTCGGTAATCTCGTTCTTAAGCGTTGGAGTAGCATTCGGTTTGAATATGAGATCTTGCCACAGTTTACACAAATTATGTTTTGCTGGTTACCAGTGATCTCAAGTTGTGTTGAAGCTTTCCATTAATGTTTGTGTTTATTCCCTGTAATGATGTCACTGAAGATGACTTTTTTACTGCTGTCTGAAAAGTATCCAGTTTTTGCCAGATTGTTTAAATTCAATACAACAAATTGCCGTTCTTAAGGTCTAAAAATTTCTAAACATTTGTACTCCCAAAGTTCTACTCACTGCATATTTCAAGAGACACCATACACTGTCCAGACAGGGAACATTATACTTTTATAGATTTTAATCTTACAGACTTCATTGCATCAATAAACCACAGAAACAACCCAGTTTGTGTGCAACTATAATATTATAAGCTTTACCAGCACACAGAAAATTATCTTCAGTACGGTTTATTACTTACAGTGTATTATACTGACCACTAGTGGCCACTAATGTAGCCTGGAGAAAACTCTTTTCAGTACAGTAGCTGGAATGCTTCACCAATTCACCTTTTTTTTTTTGCTATCATTAAATGACAATTCAGAATATGTGCTTTTCAGCCATGTCATGCCAACCAAACTCAAATTTTTCTTATCTACAACTATTTTAATGACCCCTGTGTCCCATTTGTGTTTTGGAGGTCATTCACTGCCTACTGAGAAAAGACACTAAAGTAGGCTGCCGTTGCTAGTGCCAAGGTGTAGACATTCACTCATTACTGCTTTTTCTCTCGGGTTTAGCTTTCTTTCTACAGGACAAAAAAATTAATTAGGGAGTCAATTAGCTAGGGAGCATAAAAAATGAATGGAAAAAGGTCCTGTGGTCAGATGAGTTTCACCCTATTAGATATTAAATAGAGATTGACCCTATTCCAGAGCTATGGGTGCATAAAAACAAATAACAAAGGGAAGAACTCTACACATCTCTGGAGACAGTGTTATGATCTGGGATTGCTTCAGTTGGCCAGGTCTAGACTCTGCAAGATTATGTGGCAATAAAATAAAGTCAGCTGACGATCTGAATGTACTGAATGACGAGGTTATTACATCAATGCTGTTTTTCTTCCCTTTTAGCATGGGCATATTCTCGGAAAAATAATTTGTGAAAGAGTGGCTCTGGGAGCTTGAGGAATCATTCTCACACATTAACTGGCCTCCACATTGTGTGCTGTAATCAAAGCCAAAAGTGATTGAAATCTAAGAGTGTGTGACTTTCCTTTTGCCAGGCAGTGGAACTTTTTGGGAAAAGAAAAAAAAAAAACATGTACACCATGTAGTCTAAGGTTAAGAGTCTTGCTCAAGGACACAAACTTTATAATGAACAGCCCACTGAGCTGACATTGTCTGGCATTAGTGACATTAGCCTGTTGTGCATTAGGAACAACTGTTGTCAGATGGGCAAACAGTGAACCCTAACTCTAAATGTCGATAATTTAGAGGGAAGCAGAAGATCTGTCACTCTTACAGTGCAAACTGCACATGTTTCTGAGAAAGGGACATGACTTGATTTAGATAGGGATTCCCTGTCTTACTAAGAAATCTATTTCTGGTCATTTGTTCTGTTAAGCAATAACAAAAAAAAAGGGGGGGGGCTATATTATACACTACATGATAATAACGCTATTTATAAGGTCCTTCGAATAATCCTGAAAACCCAACATTTCACTGAACTACTTCACCAAACTCTAAATAATGTTAATGTACTTTCAATGGCGTAATAATTTTCTGTAATTTTGAATTACACTGTATACCTTAATGTAATTACTTTTAAAGAAACATTACGTTCTCTTTCCCAAGTAAATGGTAACACCCCAGTGACAAGGTTAGTAGGTTTTTTTTCTTTTTCTTTTTTAACCCTACATTGAAAAAAAAAATTGCCTCTGGCAATTTGGACTGAGAGAGCAAGAGAAAATCATAAAAAATATATTTCAGCAGTTTTCCTACACTAATACTAGAAAAATATATATTGGTAAAAACATTGAAAACCATTAATAGATTACTGGGAATCAAACTGTGAAAGAGTTACAGTGGGCTACAGTACATTAAGCGATTTTACTTATTATAGTAAATATTATATACTATACTATAATATTTATAGTATTATAGCTTTTTTAATTCAGTAACTCTTTTTAGTTTAAATGTAGGGTACATTTTTTAGCGTTGGAAGCTTTGCATAAGAAGCAAGTCAATATCAGTGATTCTAAGTCTTTACAGTCACACGATATTGATTATATATTTAAAAAATGTAGTGCAAGAAAGGATAACATGATAACGGATACAAAATTAAGCAATATCATACTCAAAGACATGCTGTTTCACTGGCAGTAGACCGAGTGTCTACTATGTCACAGCTGTGCTGATATTATCAACAGATTTTGACTTGTTAGGTTATTCAACCGGTTATTTTGCTCTGCCAACACTCCACAATTGGCTAAACAAGCTAACTTTGAATAAACGCTAATTATAAGCACTTAAGAGTTTCTCACTGATGCTAAAGTCACTTTACAAAAGGAAATTCTGAAGCTTTTAATAATTTACACATTTATTGAAGTCATACAGTTGCAAGGTAATGCTGAGATTGGTTACTCATAACCCAGACTGAGGTCGATACGAAATACCCTAAACAGAGAGGGGTGTCTCTGTGTACCACTCAGACTTCAAATAGAAATGTAAAACATATGGAAACATAATTTGGCTTCAAACTTTGATTAGTAGGGCTAATTAAAAATAATTATAAAAAACAGTTTAATTTTTTTTTTTTTTAAGTTGAATGGGCATATCACCTCTGAACAGTGGCATATCAAGAATATAAGGTAAATGTGATGTCATTGTACTAACGGTAATTATAAAACTATAGATCAAATAGAAATAAAAATCTTCCTAACTGTACCATGTATTGTATTGGTGTCCATGATATAATGTTAAATAGTTAATTTGTGTTCATGAAACATTTTAAAATCTCAGTAAGCTGTTGATTCAATTTATACTTTTTTGTTAATTAAAATCACAGGTTAATATTAATGCATTCTCAAACTGTTGTTTCTACAGTAACAACTTATAGACTTGTGTGACTTCATTAAAAGTTTAAAAGACACAGATATGCACTATTTTTGCAAGTTTAGAGTCAGTGCTAGAGCTTTATAACAGTCAGAGGTAAAGGTAAAGTCTTCAAGGATGGAGAGTTTGTCAGCTTCTAGAAAAGTTGACAAGCAATATATGTTTGTCCAATTAACTTCAAGGAGGGAGTGACAGTCAATTGTTGTTATGTACAGTAACAGTCCAAAGTGTTTTTTGAGTCAATACCCTTATTAGTGCTACAGTACTACAACTACTGTATAAATCCATATTATGGCAAAAAAAATAATAAATAAATAACGGAAAAGACAGTCCATGATTGCATTAAGAACTTTGAATGTACTGTATTCCCAAGTGCAGTTCCAAAAAAACATCAAACGCTATAATGAAACTGGCTCTCATGAGGAGGGCCGTCTGAGGAAAAGAAGATCAAGAGCTACCTCTCCTGCAGAGGATAAGTTTATTAGAAGTACCAGCCTTCAAAAAAGCTGATTTACAGCACCTCAGATTAGAGCCCACATAAATGCTTCTCGGAGTTCAAGCAGCAGACAAATTTCGACATCCACTGTTCAGAATAGACTACGTGAGTCAGACCATAATTTTATTGTGGGAAAGAAATCATTACTTCAGAAGAACAACAAGCAGAAGAGACTTGCTTGGTCCAAAAAACACAAGGAATAAACAATAGATCAGTGCAACACCGTCCTTTGGTCTGATAAGGCCAAATTAAAAATTTTTGGTTCTAACTTCCATGTCTTTGCTAGACATGCACAGGGTAAACAGATGGTTCATGAAGATGTGGAGAACACTGTAAAGCATGGAGGAGGTGGTGTGATGGTGTGGGGGTGCAGCAACAGGCCATCCGATCTGGTTTACACTTGGTGGAACCATCATTTGTTTTCCAACAGGACAAACCCAAACCCAAAACACATCTCTAGGTTACGTAAGAGCTATTTGTCCAAGAAGAAGAGTGAAGGAAGGCGACAGATGACATGGCCTCCACAATCACCTGTGGGATAGATAACTTTGGGACATCCCTGCTTCACTTCAGGCCACATCTCGCACCCCATCATTTAGTTTTTTTCTAAATCCTTATTCCATGTCAGATTTTATTCTTTACATGTACAAAGTGTTTAGGAAAACCTTGTCTACATAAATAGGCAGGTTTAAAATTAACCGTGATTACCAAATGCAGGTAGGAAAAATGCTTTCTTACAAAATATGTTATTTTTTGTATAATCCTGTCTCATGCAAATAAGATCTACAATGTTCTTTGTAATAGGTTTAAATCTAAAATATGACAGATTTCTGATGTGTTATTGTAAAATATAGGATTAGTGAGAAAAAATTAGAATCAATCTCGCAGATGATATTATGAGATTATATACATGTAAATCTCCCATCCAAAAATATTACTTGCATTGATTGCTTGTAATTAGAGCATTTTCTCTCTAATAGTCATAAATCATGTCATCACATTTAAGCATGAATGCTTGGAGCATAAAAAAATTCTAATATATTTTTGAATATTTCATGTGCTGAGAGAATAGTATTTTGTACACAGAACTCTAAAACTTGAGCCAATTTTGCCTTCACGTTCCCATGAGCTAAACTCTCCACGCTAAAGTTTCTCATTCCTTTTTTCTGAAGAGGATGTTGTGAATCGGCTGCAGGGCTTTGAATGCAGGAGGAGGATAATCTGGTGTAATGTCTAATGATGGAGATTTCCAGTGGGAACGCTGCGTGCAGTGCGAGTGCCGTCCCAGTTGTCCTAACTGACATGAAGAAATGAATGCTTAGAGTGTGAGCATCATGCGCTGGTACTATCGTGACCATCTTCCTCATCACTTTGGAGATTTAGATGGAATCTGACAAGCTGTGGGACTCCTACTGCAACACTTATGACAGAGGGATAGAAACTACTAAGAACTTCTGAGAATATACTCAGTAGGTTAGAGAACACACACAGGTTCCCCACTCTAAGGCTCTATGCTGTTTGTGATCTGTTGACTGAAATAAATCAGATTCCCGATAATTCTATTCACAATCTTAAGTCTCACAACAACGAACCCTCGAGTTAAACAGAATAAACAGCAGAGATTCAGCGGGGAATTGTATTTAGCGCTGCTTTCTCTGGAAGTGACATCTCAATCCCGTGTTGATTTTCTGGAACACAATCTGCATATAAAACATCTCTTTTTTTACAGACTCACTTTATACAGTATAGAATATGGAAGAATGTGCCACACTATGGCAGAGAAAGTGCTATGGTTTCAATTTATGATTCAGTGATTCAGTGACAGCTCACATATGTTACATTTTTTTTTTTTTTAATTAGGACACATCATTGTTAGCTTATGATAGGAAGAAGTAGACAAAAGAATGTGGGCACATCAGAACACCGAAGTGTTACGAAGATAAATTAAAACAAAATACAACATTTTTTTTTTTTTTGCAATAGTGATTACAATAGTGATTGCAAATAGTGATTGATGCAGGCTACATTTCGAAAGCAGAACAAATAATGACTGCAATAAGAGGATCTGGTAATAAAGTACAGTATAAACCATGATCCTCTAGGTATGATTTTTTTATTATACAAAATACCATGAATATTTTGTTCAGGTTTAAAGGTCCTGTAATTAAATTTAGTGCTACCCTATGAAATGGGAGGTACAAAATAAGAGAAGCAATAAATTCACAAAACAAAACAAAATGGATTAGATGACTGGCTTGGCTCTTTGATTGAACGGTTCTATGATATTAGCTGCCTAAACAGATTTTTTTTTTTTTTTTTTTTTAAAAAGTGCATGTTTTTTTCACAATGCAAGAGGAACTGTTTCGGGTATTTTTCCGAAAAAAAGACATTGCAGAAATGAATATAAAAATCACATAGCTGAAAGCAATTCTAAAATGCTGCAACCAAAATAATAATAATAATAAAAAATAATAATAAACACGAATCACACTCATACATAATGTAAATAGCAGGCTTAAATACCAACTGGCGTTGCCGTGAGGACAGAAATTGCAACAGATCAATTCAAACTGGGCGAAAACATTTTACCTTTACTCGTTAAGGTTGAGCACTGCCTCTTCGATAAATTTTACTGATGAAAACCCCGGGGAGATGCTTTCACGCTTCATCACTGGACATAAACGGTAACAATGCATAGTGGTAGAAGGACACAAAATCAACAGTAGAGGCAATCATAATAAGCGCTGTTGTGCCATTTTAGCATTGTTCCAATTATAAAACTGGAAAACATCCCATTTTGGCTTTAAAATGTCTTGATAATGGGAGAACTAATAAAGTATAAGAAAATATACATATATTAAATAAAAAATATATATATAAAAAAAACAATAACAACAGCAAGGAACTGTGTCCAGGTAGCTCATTCATAAAAATGCACAACCACCACCCCCCCTCCCATTAAATATTATGAGCAAGAGATTATAAAAAAAAAAAAAAAAAAAGAAAGAAAAATGAACATTATGTAAAGCATGTGAGCTTCAATAAGTTTAGCGGCTCCAGGATTGACCCGATTACCTTCAGGTATTTTACTTTTGCTACAGTCACTCTGGTTCTCAGTGTCTACATGAGGCTTGTGCCAGGATTATGATTCTTTACATCACTTTGTTGTATTTGTTGTAATAGCTCAAGGAGACAGAAGAGGCATAATCCTGGTTCAAATTCAGTTTTAGAAAGCACTGGGCAGGGAAATATTAAATGTACCCAACACCTTAATAATAATAATAATTTGTAACGTATTTCAACCGAAGTTAAGGTTAGCATCTGAGATTGCTACCATTTCTGCTAATTCTACATAAGATACAGTGGAGAATTGTCTGAAAATGTCTTACAAATGAATGATTTCAGTAAAAAAAAAAAATAATAATAATAATTTAAAAAAAAAAAACTGGTTTCAATAAACTCAGCACATCTTTCACACTACTTAACTATTATCTACAGAATGATTATTTTGGGCGACTCAGGCCCTGACCTATTTTGTCAAACTCTTGATCCAGAGTGTTTATACAATCACACTAAGGCTGTCTGAGTTTTACTCCCTTTCCTCCTTGTTCCTGACGATTGAAGCTTTCAGAATAGGGAGTTTTCATTACAGTTCCCCAGGAGTGGCAGTTTTCGCTGTATCGTAAAGCAGCATCATATGGTGTCGTTAATAACGCTGAGAGCTACACGTCTTATTAGCAGCCATTAAAATACATGATGTTACAGTGCGAGTCTTCAACTCTCTCCCGTAAGATACTCATAAGATACATGATACTTCTGCGTTCATAGCAGAAGCTTAAAATTGCATTACGTCCACGTTTTTTTTTTTGTACCTTTAGAACATGAAACATGAGTTCTGCCATAAACTTCGGTTGACTCATTGATGACGTGCATTCTGAAGACACAACTAATTCACTTAGACTTTTGGATAGTAAAATGTCTGGTTGCACCACTAAGACGACATAAAATGATTGTAAAAAAAAACATTACAAGTAAACATCATATTTTTACTTTGTTATGATTGTCTAAGATTCCACCTGCCAGGGAAAACTATAGGTCCCATGCTGAACGTGACAGTCAGATGTGGTCAATGACAATGTCTGCAAATTCTCCAAATAGAGAGCACTGGTATATCCGATACTGCTCAGGTTCTGTTCCGGATGAAAGCAGCAGCAGAAGCACACAGGATCAGGTTGTCTAGTTTCAAACGAATTCCTTCAGGCAAAGAGCCCAAGCACTTCTATGGTGGTTTATCAGTGGTGCATTGGTAACTCTACAGTCATGGTGCTGGATTTGTTGACTGGAAGGTCCAAAAGGTTGTTGGGTCGACCACCTCAATGGTCCAGATGTGTCACAAAATGTTTAACCTTCTAACAATGTGAAAATAATGTATGTGCAGGAAAGAAAAAATTTTATAATAATAATACTTTACTTATTATTATTATTATTATTATTATTATTGTTATAGCCTATCCCAGGAGACTTCAGGCACAAGGTGTTGTACATCCTTGACATGGTGCCAATCCATCGCAGGGTGCACGCACACACACACACACACACACACACACACACACACACACACTACAAGCAATTTGGGAAGTCCAATTAGCCTACTCTGCTGGGAGTACCTGGAGGAAACCCACCACGCATAGAGACCCACGGTGGGAATCAAACCCTTAACCCTGGAGGTGAGGGCAACAGTGCTAACTACTACACCACCTTGCTGCCATTAATTATTATTATTATTATTATTATTATTATTATTATTATAGTCTTTCTAGAGCATCTGCTCCCTGGATGAGTGCTGCTATATGCCAGGCTAAATGAGTCCACTGTTGCCAGCTGGAGTCCCTCCATGTTACCTGACCTTCCCCCTACCCCTCCCACTTAACCCCTCCCCTGCCACACCTGGCTAACCCCAGTTGCCCTGCTTTATCTCTGGTTGCTGCAATAGACTGGAAGGTACTGTACCCACCTTTTCTGACTAAACTGTCTCTCAACATGTTCTACTTATAGTTACAAATACACACACACATGCACATACACACACACACACTTACATGTCACTGACTAGTTCCTGCCTTTTCGGCTGCTACCCCTTAAATAATTTTACACGATGGCTTTTTAGCCTTCAAAATGTCTTTTTTTTTTTTTTTTCTTCTCAAATAAAAATGACGAGAGATAAAAGTGACAGCGGATGAGATGAGATGAGATGAGACGGGTTAAATGTCCCCAGAGTCACACCATACAAAGAGACAAATATTATACATTCAGGTGTGGTATTACACAGAACACAACTTTTAAGCTGTTGAAAGCAAGTGAAGTGAGTGCTTAGAGGTTATCCGGCAAGAACGAACTCAGAGACTCGCCCGCCAATCAAACAGACGAGCATGCCTAATGGGGAATGGGGAGAATCTGCTGCTTTTTGAGAGGTATGCTGGAAAAAAACATTTGGGAAGGAGAAAGACAGATAAATAATTTAAAAAAAAAAATATATATATATATATATATATATATATAAATAAAAAGAAAAGAAAAAAAAATCACACAACAATGTCTTACAGAGGTGGTGCTTTTCCATGCTGAAAAGGTTATCATGCGCAAAAAAAAAAAAAAAATTGCTTCCCACTATGCATGCAGACAGTGGGGCATTCGTAGCAGTCTTGCTTTGATTCTTTTTCCAACATCTATCATTCCATGCTACACACAAAGTAATAAAACCATAATAAGGATCATGTGGCGCGCAGTCTGCAGGGTCATAGAAGTTCAAATGTATAGTAACATTAACAACATAACAAGTAATAAAAGAACTAACTGTCATTCGTCTGTGCTTACAGTATGTGGTCCATGAATTTCAAAGTTGTACATTGTATGAGTTTGCTGTGTATGAGTCTGTGTATAAGTGTAACTAGTTATTTGGGCCTAGATCTATACATGGTATGGATAGGTAAAGTAGTATAGGAGCTACTCTGTATTGTTTTTTTGTGTTTATGTTTTTTTTTTTTTGTTTTTGTTTTTTTTAAATCATTGCATTTCTCCCTCTTCAGTTTTAAAAAACAGCTCCATAACATGAATGGAACAGCAGGGCAGTGCTACGCTGATAAACCAAGTGCCTTCATAAGCCAGAGGAGAGACAGAGGACCAAAAAAAAAAAAAAAAGGACAGGTGCTGACTGTCTGGATGGTCACTTCTGAGAAAAAAGGGCGCCGATGGTGACTCCGGCTGCTCCCAGGGCCGCCAGGCCGAAAACTGTCTTTAAATAGGGCCAGGGGTGGAACATGGATGCTCGCTGATGACTGTAGAGCTCCACGAAGGCATCCTGGGGAAAAAAAAAGAGGAAGAAATAGAGAAAGAGAGGTCATTTTTTTTAGAATGAGAGAGGACATCCTTTTTAGCTCGTGTGATAATTTGCATATTTGTCCCACTTTAAACAAATTTTAATATCATCGAACACATTTTTATATTACATAACCTACTGTAAATACAAAATGCAGTTTTTGAATGATGATTTGATTTATTAAGGGAAAAAAAGCTACACAAACCTGCCTGGGCCTTAATCTAATAACTGGTGTTGCCACCCTTGGTGTCAACAACTGCAATCAAGTGTTTGCGATATCTGGCAATGAGTCTTTCACATCGCAGGGGAGAAATTGTGTTCCACTCTGCTTTGCAGATGTTGTTTTAACGCAGCCACATTGGAGGGTTCAACCTGTTTAAGGTCATTTAAGGTTATCTTTGTGTAATATGAAAATTTGTTTGACGATATGAACATTTGTTTAAAGTGTGACAAATATGCAAGAAAATTTTTAAAGGGGGCAAATACTTTTTCTATCCAGATTTCCGTAAAGCTGCTTTGTGACGAGGTCTGTACAGTATAGAAATGAAATGGAACTGAATGAGTAACACTGTGCCACGTCCTATTGCAATTCTCCGGAATGATAAACTATACACTACATGTAGGGCATTTAGTATAGATGGTGTGTGAAAGTCATTTTCGGGGACTTGGGGATTCCTTTATGTTTTTGCCCCTCCCAGTTTTCACAGTTTTATAAACCAGACACTTCACATCTGCGCAACCAGAATCCCTGCAGGCCACCAGTCAGCCCAACAGAGATACAACGGGAGAAGGATGAAAACAGATGGAGGAATAAAGACGGATTTCTAGAACGTGTCTTTTTTAATTCAAACTTATCACAGAACAAATATCAGACCTGACACATATATAATAATAATAATTATTATTATTATTATCAGCATCTGTTTTCATAATAATAATAATAATAATAATAATAATAAATTATTAATTAATAATTAATAAGTAAAAATTATTATTAATTATTAATTAATTATTGCTAATGCTTTTCTTTTTTTATATACAGTAATAAAAAAAACTACCCATGAGGAATACCGGGGTCTTATCCTTTAGTCTGTTCTCCGTCTCCTCCTTCCTACCCACAGTGCATCTGTTGCTTCCCTGTCCTGTAGCATTTCAGACAGCAGGCTTAAAAGCCACAAGGTAAAACCCAGAACAGTGCAGCCAAAACCCACAGCATGTGTTGCTCTGCGGGCTGCTGTCGCTCTGCACCCAAAATATCACCACTTATCTGAACCTTTGGCACGAGGAAACAGCCAATTTCATCGTCCCTTCCTGCTCGCTGGACCATTTATAAGGAAATAATGAGCCTCTTTTCCCCAGATAGGTGACTGCGGATTAATAACGGGAGAACCCCTATTAAACACCATTCCAAGAAATAAAATAAATTATGCCTGGCCTGAGACGAACTGGCGCTACTGCAGTGATATATTATCAAAGATTAGTGGAAATAGAGGACATGGCTCCCAGCAGTTCAGACGCGCTAAAGAGCCTCATTGACATTCGCTTTCTTAGGGTAAATGTGCACACATTATACAATCCAGTGTTTTTTCTTCTTCATAATTAACCCAAGTACCTTTAGTTGCCCCAAGTCTATGCAGATAATGTGAGATAGTGCCTCTAGTGTCAGATATAGAGTGCTCGGTAATAAGTCATCCATGCATGAATAATGGCGAAATAAATGAGTTTGTTGATGCAAATATGGGAGGGAGATTATTAACTGCTTATGCATGTATGCAACTGTATATGCATGTATGTTTATGCATGAGCATGTGTTCATCCCTCAATGCATGCTGCCTAATACAAAAATCAGGGATTTTATGACAGTTTTGACAGGATTTATGACAGAGCATCCTCCTGCTGCCGGCCTCTAGATGGCACAGTGCAGTGCCACCCTATGCCCTACTGTTTGTTTTAGATGAAACCATGTCTCATGGGCGCTGGAAAAGCCCATGGGGAGAGAAAGAAAATGAAAATACTCAGAAACAAAGCAGACATGGGGTTGATTGAGAGAGACAAGGTGGCAAATAGAGGAAAGGGAACCGTATGATTCAAGACAGAGGGAGAAACCGAACGGCGAAGGAAGGGGAAAAGACGAAAGAAGGCAGACTGAGAACAAGACAAAGTGACAGACGGAAAGAAAGACTGTACAAAGGAACAAATAAGAGAGAGAGAGAGAGAGAGAGAGAGAGAGGGAGGGAGTGGGCGGGAGTTAGAAAGACTGCATTGCAGGCGTTCCGCACTTCAGAAGAAGGTGCAGGTACACACCCATTAGATCAAACTACACGTATGAAGATGAGACAGGTGGTCAGCTTTGTGTGTGTGTGTGTGTGTGTGTGTGTGTGTGTGTGTGTGTGTGTGTGTGTGTGTGTGTGTGTGTGTGTGTATGT
>JAQQZS010000019.1:12200595-12212420 GCA_030068045.1 Platyallabes tihoni | reverse complement strand
TGGACAAAGATGGTTACTGCAGCAGGTGTTCCTGTCCTGCAGAAAAAGGCCCTTCAAATTCTCACAATGTTTTCCTCGACGTACTGCTATGAATCTGCCGTTTCAACTATGAGCATGGTGAAAAACCCATATCGCAGCTCCTTCACCAATGAACATTTACATCAGTGCCTCCACATGGTCCTCACACCTTTTATGCCCAAGTTCAAACAACTGGTGGCACAAAGATGACGTCATCTTTAACACTAAAAGGACTACCATGCGATTTTTGGGTATTGTTCGAAAATTTTGGTTTTTACTTTTTTTTTATATATTTCTCTATTTGAAATGGACTGTCATTTTTCTGGACCTCGGACTGAATAGAAATTTGTTAAGTGGACCTTTCAAATTTATATTTGAGTACCCCTGCACTATACTGTACAACATGGGGTCGAACAAGTCGAACCGTGAATTGTCGTCTAATGAACTTGATACAGTAATCTGCTTTTAAAGTCAGGCCTATCATTCAAGAATCAGAATTCTCATTATATACACGAGGGTGCTGATATCTGGCACAACAGCACAACCTCAGGTATGATATTGCTTTTATACAACAGTTCCACAAACAATATTCATTATCAACAGGTTATTATTAATTTGTTTATTTAACCAGTTATTTGCTCCAACAACACATATCGTTCTGCACCTAGCGTAATTAAACAGCCCCGACTGCCAGAGCTGGCGACTGACAGCCACCAACGGTTGTGAAATTAACAGGGTTGAAAGTACTTTCAAATTCTTACCGATACTATATAGCCAAAAGAAAAGGCATAAAACCATTTTACAAAACATTTACAAAAGACACACCATGATGAGGCAGCGGTAGTAAAACACAATGTGTGCAAACGTTTTAAAGAAGGCCATACATATCTGAATGATGATTCCGGCTGAGCTGGGTCAAAGCCCATTGCAGTCATTCCCGTTATCATTCAGCAAGTTGAATATCTGATCCTCGAAAATTCACATTTAACGTAGTGCCAGCTTGCGGAGATATGCATCTGTCTGTGGGAATATTCACAAACATTTCCAGAAGGTGGTACCAAGAAAGCTCTCTGCCTTCAACCAGCACAGAAGAGCGCTAATCTGCAGTGAAGTAAAGGAACATTGTGAGATGGAAGTCCAAGATGTTAGATTATGGCTCCAGTGTACTGAAAAAGCTTTCTACCTTGATGGTATCCAAGAACTAGTAAAACACTGGGATAAGTGCATTAGTGTAGCAGAAATAAAGGGGGATTTTACTGTCTGCACAATCAAAAGTCCCGATTTGACTTAAGCGCCCTCTATTATATTCACTACATAGTAGAGCCTTTTTATTCAGAGCTAAATTCAGTCCCTCTATTATCAATCCTAGTCCACTGTTTTGTCAACAGTTCTTGAAATGTAATTTTGGAATCTGCTTTTCCAAGCATGATACAGTAGTTGACATCTGTGCTGCAGCAGTAAGCAGTCTCCAAACTGTACTCCGACTCCTCCCTTTCATTTCATAATTTCTTGTCTTGCTCAGGGCTCGGATCAGCTCTGTGTGTCCTGCTACAAGATCTCTCTATATTCACTGCTTACAGATGTTTATGGTGAATTAAACATCCTCCTTCATGAAGGCTTCTTCATACAGGTGTTGCTGAGCTTTTCAGCGCAATTTTCACCTTACCTAATATCATAATTAATTAGCTCCCTAGTTAAGTTGATGCAAACACTCAGCAGGAATCCTAACATTGGACGATAGTGGTAATTTGTTTGTAACGATGTTGCGATGACATGCAATGGTCATCACAAAAAGGTCTCAATGTTGGGACCGTTTCTTTTTTTTTTTTTTTAATTGGCATGACTATGACATAAAATGATGTTGAAATATCCCTGAACGAATAATCCAAACACAACATTGCAAGTGTGACTTCCAAACAACGACATTTTGACCTTTAATTTCAGCACTTATGGCCATTAACATATATTTAAACAAGATCTGTCGAAAGTACATTGATGGTCTCCTATGTTTCTAACAGGGCTTAGAATTTCTATTTTAGATCGGGATGCAATGCAACAGCTTCCTATACACTGCGTGTGTACCTCCTCGCACATCTCTTAATGATATAATGTTACCTCTCTGTTTCATTTTATTTCGGATATTTTACCACGAGGTGCATCTAACCTTCCAAATTACCGTACTATAGTACTGTGTCTGTATATTTCATAGTCATATAGTCAACGTTGTTTCCACATTACTTCATCATAGTCATTCTAACTTTCGAAAACAACCTAATACCAACATTGTCCCAACATCCATAACATTGTCAAATTAACGTCGCCACAAAGTTTTGGCACTGAAAAATTCACGCATGGAAGTAGACAAGTTATTAGTAGACGTAGTATATAACTGCGAAAATGAGCAGATGGTAAAAACAAGAGCCTTAGGTAGCAGACTGATCAGTGTTTAAATGCAGCACCTGTGTGATATGTCAATGCTGAAAATAATTGTAAAATTGTAAAAATTTCATGTAGCACTGCTCGAGGACATAGGGACGGGAAGGATTAAAAGACAGTTTCATCTCGGCCTTTTTTTTCTATCTTTAAAAATCATTCAATCTAAAGAAACATAAAAAAAAAAGTCAAAATGCCTCTTAGCATGTTACAGCACGAACACAGAGCAGACTGAGGGATGAAAATAAGAGAAAGCGAGGTGCAGAGGTCACAAATGTGCACAAAAAAAACAAGCTCCAGGTGAGAGGCAGTCAAGGAAAAAAAATATCATAGCTTGTAAATCGAGGGCCCTTACCTCATAAATACCAGCAGTGTACTATCTAGTAAAACCTACCTCTAAGAACAGATTTAAAACACATTTCATCCCCTTTTCACTATACACTGAGAGTGCTTTGCAGCTTGAGAGAAACCACCCATATAGTGCTTTTGTTTTGCAGAACTGTAATGTATGCTAATCAGTTTAAAGCTCTCGCCTGACTCTGGATATTTTCTAAGGGTGAAGATACGTGATATACTGCACAAATGCGAACAGGCACACGCACACAAACACATGCATGTGAACACACAAAACTGGCCTTGTCCTTTTGTGTTCGGTGGCAGAAATATTACTATTACACTACTGTTTAGACAGAATACCTGCTTGTTGGGACCTAAACCCATGAGGAAATTCTAGAATTGCCCTTGAGATTCAATGGTTTAGTCATTTTGATTCAGTCATTTGTCATTGTCAGAGTTGCAGATCAAGAGGATATCCTGTGATACTGGGCATGAGGCTGCAATCCACCTGGGATGGAACACCGGTCCATCTTACAAGGCTCATTCGAGCCAAACCACGACTTTTTGACTTTATGCGCGGAATAACAGAACACAGTTTTGAGAGTAAAAACTACCTTTACAACTCTATATATACACTAATGTACTTACCCCAGTGCTTGGGTACCATCAAGGTAGAAAGTTTTCTCAGTATGTCAGAGCCATGATCACACTGCCTGATTCATGTCTGACACACTGGCCTCCCAGGAACTCCTTTAATGGCCTAAATATGTGGAAAAGGCTTGGAACAAGGGAGGCAATCACTTCCATGAGTGTGCTGTAAAGTGGTATAATCGCGTAGGCAGTGATAAAACGCTGGCCTCCCAGAAACCCCTTCAATGACCGAAACACATACTGTATAAACAAGCAGCTTGGAGCAAGATCAGGAATGTACGGGGGATGTGGCAAAAACTCCCAAATGAGTGGCTGTAACGTACAAGTGGAGTTTGTGAATGATTGTGTGTAGGCAGGATCAGGGTCAGGCGTTCCACTCGCTGAATGTTTATGGTAATGACTGCTGTGTATTCCAAATGACCTTGGTAGGGATCCTCATTGCACCATTCAAATACATATGTATGATGAGTGTCTAATCATACTGTGCCTGTGTAAATGTCAGTAGGGAAATTTGATCACAAGTCCGGGTTTGACTTGAATGCCCTTTAATATCATACACATATTGGTTTTATAGTTGAAAATATTGTATAATATAGCTTACAGAGGCTGGACCAAAAATAATACTGAAACTTTAATAGTACACACATACACAAACATGCACACAGGAAGACATGCTTGTAGTCGTTTTGCATATGCTTTCTCTTTTTGTTTCTTTCAGGAAACATCCAATCGATTTTTATTAAAAGTTCCTCAAAGCAGCAATGTTTTTTCCCATGGCCCAGAGCGATTCATAGTGTAGCACCATACAGTACAAACATGCAACTCTGACACGCTATCTATTACAGACTGCTTAACAAGGATAAACACACTTCCTGCTTCATCTCATGGACCATAGAGGACTCGATCCCACTGCAGGGCCTGTGGGTTTTCTGCAGAACAGCAGTTTTCTTGGCTTCTACATCAAAGTGGGACCCACGTTAGGCCTATTTTCAAATGCACCACTCAAAGGATTATGCGATTTCGAAATATCATTTGTACACATTTCTGGCCACCATCTTTAATCCTGAAGGTTGTGATTTGATTGGCTTTTTGTGCTTCCATGTGTGGACAAAGACATTATGAAAACACTGTGCCAAAATCAGCTTTGCGAAGCAAGATATAGTCACTGACGGTCACACAATCCTTTAATTAAAATTATTGAAGAGATTTGTGAGCGCAGGAAGTAAATAAGATAATCCCATGTTTGGTTATGGGCTACTGGAAAAAGGTGTGCGGTTGATCATCTGGCATGTCAATCAATTCGCCTCTTTCTGCCGAAGTAGGCGGGTCTTGGACGCATTTATTCCCTAAATGTATCAGACTCATTAGAGAAGCCTTGTTATGCTGGATTTTAATATCCAAAACAGCTTTAATGCCTCTAATCTTTACCATCCAGAATTACTGAAGTTCTTCCTCGACTGTATTCGTTTAATTGACACATAATCTAGACGTTTCCATCAGTTTCCAATCGTCAGATAATCTGCATTCTTCCTTTCTGGGTTCTTGAACATTAACTCTCTAAATAGACTCTTTCAGGAGAAAAGCAGCAATGTGACTTCACAACGCTTCATGCCCGCTAGGCAGACTTTAGGCACTGAAGTTATGCGATAATTAGACACGAAATTCTTCTCTGAGGATCTTATCATCGATGAAGAAGAAAATATCATGACGAAATCGAATCAGAAAAACAACACTGCCGTGAAACGTTTTTCACATGCACCTATGCTGACTTCAGCTATTGCGATGTCTTGTTTTTAGTTAAGTTGTTGCCCACATGGCCTAGTTGTAAAAAACATTACTTCTCAGCTCGCAGTGTGAACCAAGTGAACTACACTTTCCCAGGGTGCATTTATATCTGCGGTCTGCTAATTTAAACCTTCTGATGCTTCCAAACCCCAATGAAGTTTAAATGGGGAAATACAGTAACAAAGGCATTTTGACCTCTGATCCATGAGAGGTCTTTGATCCGGTCCTAAAACTGGAGCTGGAGTGAATGCTGAGTTCGGATGAGGTCATAAGGGCACCTAGTGTTTGAGAATGTTGTCAATGAAAACCCTATCAGTATCAATTTGAATATTCGAAATCATCTAAAAATGAAAAAAAAAATAATAATAATAACAATTTAACGGCTCTATTGAGAATCCAAAAGTGTCTTACACATTACAAGCCACATTGTTCAATCCTGATTATTTAGTTAGATCTATTTTGTATGTCAAGACGATTCACATTCAGAATTAGAAGAGACTTTTATCTGACCCTAATGTGGACGCGTCTATTTTCTGAAACAGCCTTTGCTTTGTACCATCTTTGTTTAAAAATGTCATATTTCTGCGACCTCTTATACAGTTCAAACAATGGATGAAATGGATTTGAACAAAAACATGCTTGGGAAAGCAGTTAGTCAGCTGTCTTTATTGAGATCCAGAAGGAGGAACAAAGCCAGACGTCTTGCTTTAGCAGCTATTGCTAACACTGCTATGAAATCTCTGACTGATGACATCAACATCCTAACTCATGTGCAGAGGAAAAAAGTCTCATGGATTTTGATCTCATTCTCATTCAAGTCGCATGAACATGTATCGGATATATGTCCCGATCTAAGACCAGATATGAAATTAACTCATTTCTGATCTGAAAAACATCTAATTTGTGCGCTCATACAGCCCTGAAAATCAGATCTGTGTCACATTAGGGTAAAAAAAAGAATCAGATTTGAGTCACTTCAGGCTGGTAACATGAACATAGTCTTAATCACTCTGGGGTTAATACTGATCAGAGTTTAGACATGTATATTACCTGGCTTGGATACTGTGCTCATTGACTCATCATTACATGTGACACAAGACTGTGCTGTTGAACCAATGATCAAACAGCTCCATGACAGCTAAACCGTGCATGTTCTAATGGTCGATTCAGGATCAATTCATACTTTTTAAATTATTTAGGTAAACTTGCACATTTTTAATGATCTAAACTTCTTAAAAAATATACCCTGCATCCATCTTCTGCAAAGTACTCTCATAATACTGCATTTTGTGTATATGGCCAGTTACCTACTGATCCGTAGGTATCAGTAGCAGAAGCTTGGCAAAAAAAAAAAGTTCATCACAACCACTCACTCACTCTATACCGCTTAATCCTGTACTCAGTGTCACAGGGGGCCTGGAGCCTATTCCAGGAGACTTACAGTAGGGCACAAGGCGGGGTACACACACATACAAACACTCACACACTACGGGCAATTTAGGAACGCCAATTAACCTAACCTACATGTCTTTGGATTGTGGGAGGAACCAGAGGAATCCCACCAAGCATGGGGAGAACATGCAAACTCCAAACACACAGAGACGGGAATCGAACCCGGACCCTGGAGGTGCAAGACAACCAAGTTAAGAACTAAGCTACAGTGCCGCCTTCATCACAATCATCAGCACCATAATATATACAGACTTAGATACTTTTGGTAGTTTTAATGCTTCAAAAACAAACAAACAAAAAAAATCAGACAAGTAGACAGTTAGGTTTAAGTATCAACTACCAAATTCATATCCATACTCAGTCTGAAAAACATGCATTCACATTCATAATCAGTCTATATCAATGCACCCCTACTTTTCAGGATGCTAGAGTCATGAGTTCATCCAAAAGTTGTTTTTTTTAACTTGATCTCATGCGCTACATCCTTTATAATTGATACAATGTCTAAGCATTCAGATACGCTCCGTGTATGCTTCACTAAGGCGGATGTTCAGCTCAAGGGTAAAAGGTGGACATCGGTAGCACCAACGACTGTTTGTTGGTTTTTCAGTCACATTCATACAAGCGACGAGTTCACAAAAAGATTGCCACAACCTGAAGCATTGAGGGTTGACTCTTTGTATTGTTAAACTATGAAAGAGCTCTGCTTGTGTCTATGATAAGTGGAAGCTCAACTGCCATGCCACAGGGTGGGTTGCTTTGATAAGTGTAGACTTATTTTTCCCCCCTCACTCATCTTTCTCTTGAAACACGTTTTGAATACTCTAAAAACCGTTGAGCCGTATTTGAAAGCTTGCCAGAAAAGAAAAGAAAAATCTGTTGTAGTAGAAGTATGTCTGGGTGAAGGGTTGGGGGAGGAGGCTAACCTAAGACTTGCCAGGTGCCCTTGGGTATGACAGCATAACTGCCTGCCCCCCCCCCCCCCAACACACACATGCACATAAAACTCTCCAACCACTTCCTCCTGCCATTCTTCCTCAGACTAAAAAAGCTTTAGGAGATTTTCTTTTCTTATGAACTGGGCCTGTATCCAAGATCAATGTGACATCATATGAATCTTCAGAGCTGTACCGCAGATGCGAGATATTAAAGCTATTAAGATCTCCGGCACCATAAATTAACCGGATGTCCATTGAAATCAAAATGAACGCTAAAAATGGGTGATCTGTACCTACTATAAAACAGGAAGAGCGAGAAAACAATTTATGAGGTGTTGCAGAGTGCTAACGTTTACTCACTGATGAGTTTGGGGAGACACCCCGACTCAGAGCGGTTATTGAGGGGGATTTCCAGGTGTGGCATAACCAAACAAGAGTGTCTGGAGAAATATTTAATAAGAGATAATGAGATAAATGATTGTCTAAACATAGCCGATAGAGAAAGAGCAACAGGGAAACCCAGCAGTAAAATGATATAAATGCAGAAGTGGGAACGCGGCCAAGACGTGCTTTCTCCATCGGAGGGAAATTAATAGAGAGAGCAGAAAAACAGAGGGAGAGCTCTTGAGCATATTAAAGTCCAGCCTGACCCGAAGCTGAACTGAGGAAACTCCCTTGATGAGCATTTCCCCATCTTACAGCTTCAGAGAATAATCAGCATCTCATACAAATTACCTTAATGCAGGCGGATTAACCAAATGACCGGGATTAGCAAGATAATCAAAATGTTATTAGCTATTGTGGAAAGAGGGCTCGCTCCTGAATAATCACCCAGGACTGCACCGCACCTGTTACTGGGATATTTTATGGTAGATTGGGATATGAAAAAAGAATAAATAAATAAATAAAATTTATATATATAAATACATATAAATATAAATTTACATATATTATCTTAAACAATTAAAAAAAAAACTGTGAAAATGACCAGCTGTGCAAAATGAGCCACAAACAAGTCCAATTCTCAAAAAAAAAAAAAAAAATGCGCACGTCAGCAACCAAGAAGTTTGACATGGATTCCAGCTAGTCAGTACTTTTGAGAAGTGCATGTACAGTATGTGTGTATGTGCTTGTGTGTTTGGGGTGTGGGTGTTTTAGTGGAGGTTCTGAGTCACACCGTGGATCAGCGGACCAGCGGTGCATTTGCATTAGGTGAAATCCCTGCACAGACGGCCGTGCGCGCTCAGCAAGGCTTTCGCGTGCAGAAATCTTCTCAAACCAACATACAAACTCGAGCAACACGCAGCAAGCTCGCTTCCAGCCTCAGCATCTGGACGAGGTGTAAGGTGAAGTCTGTTTGTCAAAAAATGATATTCGTTGGAGTTTATATATCATTTATTTGAATGAATGAAACTATCTCATTATGACTAACTCTCCTCTTAATATAGTTTTTTGTCTTTTTCTATTTCTATTTACCCATATCCTGGTTTCTCTCTCTGAACTTATTCACACCATCTGTCTCTTCTTGCAGACTGCTTCGAATGTTAGCCACACACACTCAGCTGGGCTTTGACGACCGGTCATTGTCAGCTTGGCAGGGAGACAGATGGGAGGGCCAGACACTGAGATGGCATGTGAGGCCTGGCACAATGGCAAAATGGCATGCTGGGCAATTTAGACTGTAGCTGTGGATTCAATGGTCCCATACTCATATCCAGTGCTTCCTGTTCAATCAGTATTATGTGTTACGCCAATACGCTTCAGTCCCTGGTACTGTAGTTGTCACTTTCATGCTGTTTTTGCACATTAATTACTATTTGCACTGTTTGTCACTTTGTCATAAATACAACTGCACATCAACGGTTGCACTGCATTTCATTTATTATTATTCATTTAGTTAAATGATTATGACTCATGACTTTAATTATACTGCACTATATATATTCTTGTAGTTTAGCATTGCACTAGTAACTTTGATCAGCTCTCACAATTACCTTGTGTCTACTGACTATACAGTATGTAAGATATACAATTTGGATAGAGGTTTATTTGGGAACAATGAAGTATCGGACTGTCTGTCTGTCTACAAGCAAACTGAGCACTAAAGTAAGCAAAACTTAAATATTTTTCAGCACACTCTAAACACGCCGAAGCACAATGGCTCGTGAAATAGCCGTGAAGGGATTTTTGGAGTTCACAGAGTTGGGCAAATGACTTTGCTGTTTTTTTTTTTCTCAGAACGCCATTAGAAAAACCTGAAAGATATTTTAAAATGGAAAACACTGCTCGAACCTCACACACTCTCATTTAATCGGTTATATCAAGAAAATACAATTAATGCACGCTGCCATGTGTGTAATTGTGTGCAATTCAGAAAAGAAAAAAAAATTACTGAATAAATTCTGACTCCGTTTCATATAACCATTTAATTTGAAATCAAAACCACTGAAACTGTGAGATGGAATACAATAAAAACAAGAAATTATTTTTCTTTTCCCTATAAATTCTCATTTTCAAAAAAAAATGCTTAGAAGTACAATAATCGTAATCAAGCTTTTGTATTTGTAAGTAATTGTACAGAATTCTTTATAATAAGGAATAAAATACATACAATTACAAAGAAGCAATGCCTTCTAATTGCTAAAAGCTATCAATTGATTTTCATCTGAGATGAAATTATAGGTTTTCTTTTTTTTTTTTTTTCCCAGCATTCACTTTTGTTTTAGCCATCCAGAGCAGACAACAGTCATGAAACCCAACCTGATGAGCATCAGTGTGGCTTATGTATAATTTAACAGCTCGATGGCTTCTGTAAATACATACTCTCTTATTACTACTACAAATGCATGAAATATTCATCTGCCAAGGGATTAAGATGGTGTTACATACAATATATCAAAAATGTTTGCGTATAAACCCTGGAGGCTAGGCTTCCGGTAAGCAGAGCACCCGTTTCCTGAATCGTAGACACCTCTGCCATTGTCGAGGCACCAAAAGATCCATCCATGGCGAGGTGGTATGGCGAGTTCCCTGACAGAGTTGAGGAAAGGTGGTGGGACTGAGAACAGTGTCGGGGCTTGTGAGTCATGTTCAGCTGGAGCTGACTAAGAGTCAGCAGGAAAGATGGGAAAAACATGATATTTCTACGTGGTTGCAGCATGGTTGCAAACAATTGCTGGAGATTAGCATCCTTTGGCTTACGATCACTACAGCACATGGTAAATTTTCCCCAGGCTTTGCTAATTCGAATTAGATGGTAGAATATTGCTGGCGTCAGAGATTCTGGTAGGGAGCAGGTGGTTCTGACTAAGACTCTTTTTATCTGTCCGGAAAGCTGATAGCAGCCAGAGATGAAGGGCTTAAGGAAACGAAGCCTGCAGAAACCAGCCTGGCACACACAGAGTCGCCAGCCCCCAGACGGCCATTCCATTTACAAGATAGTGCTAACCCTCACAGTCCTTGCTCAAGGTGGAGGCCCAGTTATATTAATGTGCCATTAGTGGACTTCCGCCAGGCAGTGAAAATGTATTGGGATCAGGTGGCTGCTATGCGACTAGGATCCCTCAGAGCCAGGCTGCTGCGGAGTGTATAGTCTGAGAGGTGATCCTGCAGGGCCTCACTGGGCCTCATTTATCAATCTTTTATTAAAGTCGTGTGTAAATGTTTTCACAGACCAATGCAAGCTAAAAATCCATACTAGACCGGGAAAAGTTTCAGTAAAACAGTTTTTTTTGTTCACCTACGTACGTTGATAAATGCCAATAAGCCATGCTTTACCGAGCTACCAGGATTATTCATGGAACAGCTCATTTCCATCAGTGATGACCATAAAACTCCATTAAAAAGAAACAAAATGACTGGAGGGCAAAAGCTTCAAGTAATATTCCAATATGGAAGTGCCGTTTATTTTGTCCTAATTGAGTAGCTAGTCTTAGATTAGTATTCTGACTTATTCCAAGTCATTAATATGAAATAACTGGATATTTTAAAAGTTTTATTAAATTTGTGGAATAACTTAAATAAATAACCAAGTTAAACTTGACAAGGTAAACTCACGCCAGTTCAGTCAAAATTCATATTAATAGGGCCTCCGAGTGGCGCAGTGGTAAAGTGCTCGCCCTATCATCCGGAGATTGCCGGTTCGAACCCCGGATGATGCTGTTTTCCTCTCACAGCCGGAGGCACAGAGAGAGCTGATTGGCCGAGCTCTCT
>JAQQZS010000019.1:12100127-12113679 GCA_030068045.1 Platyallabes tihoni | reverse complement strand
AACTTAAATAATTCTTTTGATTGTGTAAAGCTGCTTTGAGGCAATGACAATTGCTAAAAGCGCTATACAAATAAAATCGAATTGAATAGATGCGGAGAAACTGACTTGCTCACTCCAGAGGCTTGTACATTGGTCACTATGCGTGATGGTGCATTGCTTTGTGAGCTTCCCTTCTTACCCTCATGCTGCCATCACTCTCGAACAGGGTTCTTGCTACTCTGTGCATGTTAAACTGACTTTGAAGTCAGTGACCAATGTCAGAACAGTTGTGACCAATGTCAGAACAATATCTCATGATACAGTTTCCTTTTTTTTTTTTTAACCAAATAAAAAGTTTGTCCTGCCTTCAGCACCCAAAACTTCCAACCCACTGAGAAGATAAGTTTCAGATGCGTTTTATGTCTAATACACAATTATACAACAGTCAGTTCAGACAGATTAATAAGGAGCACAATAGCACTGGGATATTTAGCTATATAAATTCATCACCAGTGTTCTAACAATTGCTAATTACACTAACTGTTGGTCGCCAACATGGGTGAAAGTACACCACTACGGTCCACAGTACTAGAATGTGGGAAGAGCAAGTGCCTGCTAAAACCCACATTCAAAACTTTCAGCAAGAAAACACATTTAATATTATTATGTCATCTTAAACAACATTTTCTCTCCCTAGTAAATTGATCCAAGTCGTTCCGTATTGCCTCTGAACCGTCCGTGTCGTTCTGGATTAACGTAATCTACAAAGCTAACCATCATCTAACACAAGGCTGAATTCCAAATTTCTCTCTACACCCTGCTCTGGTCAAGGGCGCTACTTGGTGTGTGGAACATGGGATTGTTGTACGCTCTAGCTCTAACATTTCATTTAACACTATTTGGGATTCAATCCCAGAATAATATGGGTTCAGGTGTGCTGATATTCAGGACAACCCCAGCAAAAAAAGGAGCAAAGAAACTCCAAGATGAGATCTCATGTTAATCTCTTCTTTGTCTCCTAGATATAAATGAGCCATCTTTGAGACTTGAATGAGATTTAGGTGTTTTCTGCATCTTCTCAAAGGCATCTCAAATATGGCTACCTTTAAATCTCAGAGACAGTTTATATTTGTCGTGTGTGCGACTCACATATGCAGAAATGAGCCGTCTTGGAGACTTTAATGAGATTTTAGCCGTTTTTCTCAATCTTCTCAAATATGACTCATTACCTCTAAATCTCAGAGATAGTTTGTCTTGTGTGCGACTCACATATTTTTTGTTTCCCAAAGCAATACCCACACAAAGTATACAGTAATTGTAAAGTGTGCATTTGGGTTTTCTGATATGTTCTGATATGATCCTTTTTTAAAAAATTTGCTTAGGCATGTGTATAGTTAGTTAAAATGAAATAAAATTTTGTTCTTTATATTGAAGAATATATTCTGTTAAAATAATGTCACTCTATATTGCACAATCCTGACTCATATACAGTATATTTAGTAAAACATAATGCAAAGAATGGTTGCATGAAATGCTTTGGGTTTAAGGGATAGGGTTCTCTGACAAACAGTGCCATCTACATTAAAGCTAAAGAGTGTTTAATACTTTTTTTATGTACTGTACTTCATCTTACTCTTCACATATGGGTAGATAGAGGGAAGGGTTAGTTGGTTGGATATCTGAAATGACGATATGTAGATATGTGGGTTGGTAACGACTAAAGTCATTTACAAAATTGCTTTGTAAAAGATGAACGTTTTATTTCGAAATCTAGCTTGTTTATTTAAAAACAATTCAACCACCAGTTATATTATTATACAGTACACCGAGGAGTCCCTAGCTGATCAACATGACTAACCTTTTACAAATGTGTACACCTTAATGAATTTATTGAAATTAAACTGGCAAATGTTACTTACTGTACATTTTGTACAAATGTCATTACCAATAAAGAACAAAAATACAATATACAGAATAATTTTTTTATTGAGAAGTGAAGTAATGAGATAATGTTTATGTTCAGTGATTTCTGTATACACTTATTTAAGACCAAACCTATTTTTGATTATACATTTACAGTATGACTAAATGTTCAACATTTTTTTCATGGCCAACCCAATTAATCCTACAGTACATGTAGATTCTAATAAAGACAATTTTCCACAATTTCTCCCACACATGCTCCAAGCCTGCAAATGTTTATTTGGCCAGTGTGTAAGAGAAATGTGCAGCGCATCACCAGGCCTCGGTGTCAAGACAGAAAAAAACACTTTGACAAGTACCGCCTGCCTAAAAATTGTTGCTGACAAAGTACACCCCCGTTTAGACTAAACGTAAATGGTGCTTAAAGGTTTCTGGGATTTTTGAAGGCCAGTATTGGAACATCAGTAAAAAGGTTTAACCATCAACAGTGCCCGTACAGTGAGATGCTTATTAAAGAAGCCTAAAATTCAAATTAAACCGCTGATACTGCATGATAATGCACACGTCTTCCCACACCGTTTACACATTTTCAGCATCCTCCCTATAGACCTGATCTTGCTCCGTTAGACTTTCACCTGTTTGTTCCGCTACAAGCAGCCCTACATGGATGAAGATTCACTTCTGATGAAGGAGTGAAGACAGAGGTGCAGTCGTAGCTCAGCCTTTTTCAAGACATTTTTCAATGAATGAAGCTGAAAGCTTGTTGACAGATGGACAAAAAGGAAATGCAAGGAGAGTATGTTGAAAAAGGATGCATTTGCAATTTTTTTTCTAAAAGTTGATTAAAATAAATTTTACAGCCAGAGTGCTGCTAATTTTTTTTTACTCACCCTAAAGCATTTTGCAACATCCTGGCATCCTAATTCCTAAAGCTGGTAGGCTTTTGGGCTGTTAAATGTTATTAGGTACTTTCCAGAATAGGAAGAGGATGTGTATAAACTAAATAAATATGATTAAAATTGCAGAAACTTTTACTAAGAATCGGCAAGTCCACCTTGTACAGAATTATGATGCTATTCTTCTTTAAATGTATGTTGGCAGGGTCGTTGTGTATGCTGGTTAGAGCCAGAGAGAAATATACGAACCAGCTGCCCTCATCATCCACATGGAACTCTTCTAGAGGCATTAACATTCTCATAGTAACGTTGGAAGAAGTGCCAGCCCTCTACAGCTTTCTCATCAGGAGCCGGACAGCGAGAGCCCTGAACTTACCACAGACGGCTGCAGTTAAAATAAATCCTGCGGTTTGTGAACAACATAGAGGATTTTGCTACATCCTGCGGGTTCATTAAAAATGTAATAAATTGGTTAGGCCTAAGGCTGGAGTTAAATCTCACTTTTCCAAGCTGCTGAGAACAAAGCGCAGGTTAAATCTGGCATATTCCTAGAAGTGCAGGTTCCCAGAGGTTTCTGCACAAATCCTTTTTAAAAAGCTGCTCGGAATTACGCCTGCAGTGTTCTACCGCTTCACAACATTGTCTATGAGTGGTGGTGTTATATCTGGGACTGAAATCTCAACAAGAGGACAAGCATGGGCGCACAACGGGTATGCCAACTATTCCTGATTAGAATCTGCAAGTCAAAATAGGGAGCTACAAAAAAATAAAATAAAATTAAAAAAACACATGGATAAATTGCTTATGCTCTGAAAAATTTATATTTTCTTATTTATCGGGTTATTAGTTTAATTACTTTAAACAGAGTACATGCAATTAAACAAAACAAAAAAGGAAATAAGGCTGCCTGAGAGACATGTAGGGCAGAAAAAATTGTTACATAGTTTGTGTTTTCCACAACGCAAAAAAAAAAAAAAAAAAATCACCTGTAGTAAAAACGTTGCTTGGCCAAAAGTATGTGGACAACTTCAAGCCATCATAAACCTGGAATATCTAGAATGGAACAAAAAGACTCCACTAACAGATGTTTTGCCGAGATTTGTGTGGAAGGTCTCACCCTGACCTCGAACGGTAACTTTGCACCAGACGCCCTCACCTACATCAGTGTCTAAGCTCTTGCATTCTTAACACAAACCCCTACAGCCATTCTCCAAAACTGAGTGGAAAGACTTCTCAGAAGAGTGAACAAAGGAAGACCGGATCTATATTAGTGCGTTGTCGAAAAGGGTTTTCAATGGCAGGGTGTCCAAATACCTTTGGTCAAATGTTGTGTAGTAACTAATTGTGGCAACTACTTCTTTTTTGTATATAGCGTGCAGAATTATTTTTTTTGTTTTTAGTCAACTGATACAAATATGTACAACACTACGGACACTACATGGCTCTGCAGTCCTACAGCTTCTTCCTTTGTGCCCTTATATGTTAAGTTAGTGACCTCAAACTTACAAAATGAATACAAAATGCTCCCTGTAACCCGTAACACACAAACGCACAACACACTTGCTTACATTCCTGATATTTTAAGATCAAATCCATTTGACTGCAACCAAGAATACACTTGGAACCAGAATAAACCCAAAAGCACAATAGAAGCGAGACCAGTTGTTTTTGATAGCACTCGAGTGCACAATATGGACCTGTGTGCAATTATCTCATCACAAAAGAATGCAATTTATTACAAGTAATATTCGCATAGTCGCAAATTTATGCAGAGTTGGTCAATAATTTAAGCTTTTTTTTTTTTTTTTTTTTTAATAACCTTGAGTTGATAAATACTGGGAAGCATTTAATTACTTGCTGTTAGCCTGGATAAATATATTTAAGGACAAATTGGTACATTTAATAGTTACACAATCGCAGTTTAAATGTAATTTTCTAATTTTTTCAAATTTTATTTTATATTCTAAATGCATTTCACAATTGCAATGTGTTTTTTTTTTTTTTTTAGTTCCTAGTTCTTACAGGAACATACCAACTCCAGTGTAAATTTAAGGTCATCCTGATTTATTACACCCATTCTGCATTTTCGGATATACAATCCATGTGACTTTTATGAAGCTCTGTAAAAAAAATCTCATGACAGACATTTGAGTACTCACCTACAAAACTCTGCTTCTTTGTCTCCCACAGTGGCGCAGCTCGGACTCCATTAGCCACCAAGGCAAAAAAGGCCTTCTTAACCTGAGACGACAAGGGAGGAATAAAATGGGTCATGGTACACTCGCAGAAATAAGGCCATCAAGCGTTCTTTTCTATATGGATATTATAGATAGAATGGAACGCTGGTCTAAAAGCTAATGAAAGGTACACTGGATTTATTGTACTAAATGTACAGAACATGCACAGTTGATGGCACCACCCCAATGACAAGGAAAGGACAGACTGGTACCTTTAACTCAGAGTCTGCTGACGTAGCAGTGTTGTGCTGTGACAGGCAGAGAGCGCTGTATCCGGCTCAGACACTAAATCCTATCTTCTCTGGATGATTATATGATCATTTCTTTATACCCACAGAAATATTATAAAGGAGCTTCAACACTGCTTTATAGTGATGTCTTTCGATTTCCTGTAGTTAAAATTAATTTCTAATATCAAGATCCCCCCTTAGAGACCTTTCGGCTGAAGGAAAACAGAAATAGAACCCTCGCAAGTCCTGGCTCTCAATCCAAACTGACGCAGAACAAATTTCACGCTCTATAAATAAATGCATTCAGTATTTTGGTGGCTTAATCCTCATTACACCGTCACTTACAATTAATGCAATGACCGCTATAAAAAGAAGAGGGAAAAAAAAAGCCTATTAGTTTTAAAAGCTGGTCGAATCAGCACAAAGCAATCGAACACAAAGTGTTAATCATTGCAGCTCAGGGCTCTCCTAGATAAATCACCAGAACATCTCTTCACTCATGGGTTGCTGCTTCAGCGTAGTCAGAGACTATTAAACTTTAATCGAGCCACAGTGAGAGGACGTAATGAGACGAGCCCCTGGGCCACTTTCTCAGATAAATAGAAACTCCTGGATGGAAGAGGGGATGTGATCATCCTCCACGCCCTTACTGCCAGCTAGCACAGCACTGCGGTGACTATTCGCTGTGCTGCCGCACTTTATATATAAAAAAGAAAAAAAAAGCACTGCAGTGTTTTGTTGGGGCAAGACTGCACATCCATCAGCAACATGGCGACGTGATGAGCTGTACAGCTCTTTGTGGATTAAAGAGTCACATTTTTGAAAGAAATTAAAGCTCAGTTCTGGTGGACAAACATCTTTTTATGTATGCCTTTTAAACTTTGTGCAAGAACTCATCGCTGCTTCGATGACATGACCGGGGAGGAGCATGATGAATAGCCACAAGCAGGCTTACTGTACAGACTTGTTATAATTTCTTATAAATGAAGGCATAAAACCGACTGACATTTACAGAAGACTTCAAGCACAGTAAGGTGATGAGACTCTTATTCCCAAGGTGCAAACACTTTAAATGAATGATGATCCTGGCTGAGGGGGTTCCGAGTCCTGGACATTCAGAGAGAGTTGAACACCTGTTCAACGGATAACTTGTAACCACTTTGAGGAAGAGACACGTCTGTCTGTGGGAACTGCACACAATCATTCACGAACACCACTTGCACAATACATGGACTCGGTTGGGAGTCCTCACCTCGTTACAAGCCATTTCCATAGGTTTGAGCCATTAAAGGAGTTCCTAGGAGGCCAGTGTTTCAGAGGTGAAGCAGTCTGAAAGCGATAATGGTCCGAAAAGTTTCCGTCATTAAATAAATCCTTACATTGGTTCACTAGGTTACTCCCAAAAAAGAGGGTTACCCAAAATACCTAAGAAACAGATAGGGTTTTAGTCATCACGAAAGAGGAAGTTCATTCCGCCATTAAGGAGCAAGAACTTGCTACATACATGTCTTCCTCAATCCCTGAGAGATGGTGGGACCAGTCGAGTAGTGATGAAGGATCCAAGCACTAGTGAAAAGCTAGGATAAGTGCATTAGTGTAACAGGGGGTTTTATGTAGAGATATAATGGAACTGCATTCTATTATTCTGCAAAAGTGTCCTTAAATAGTAACCTCAATAACAACAGTTTACTCATTTTTGTTTTTCGTCAGCAGCAAACTCTGAATGGTTTTCCCAGACCACCAAAGAAAACATATCAAAATCGTCTCGTGTAGCTGAACACTGACTGTCCTCCTCAGACATGTGAAAAACCTCCAATGGGAAATTTCATAGAAATCCCAGATCCAAATTTCAAACAGTTCACACATATTCAAGTTCTCAGCTTCCTTGCCAAGCTGCAGACCCATTTTAACTAGGGATGCACCGATACCACTTTTTTGGAAAACGAGTACGAGTACTTGCATTTCAGTACTCGCCGATACCGATACCGAGTACTTAATAAAAACATGATTTAAATTTACAGTATCGGGGGACTTTTAACGAGTACGAGTACTTTAGAAAATGTGGTATCGAGGCCAATACCCGATACCGGTATTGGTGCATCCCTAATTTTAACCCTGTGAAACAATTAACGCTGCAAATTGTACATGAAATTATACATGACTTCCAGAAAAAGGAAGAAGTGTAATATTCTGTGAGCCTAATTTTTTTTTTTTCTTCTCAGGAGTCCATGCTTCGGTGATGAAAAGTGCTAGCGGGAGAGCGAGGGGGTGTTGGCTCACTGCCCTGCTGCTCTTTCACTCAGACAGTAAAGGGCACTGGAGGCTTAAAAGGAGGGACAAAGTCTTGCTTTTAAGGTTCAAACACAGGGGGAACGCAAACATGAAAGTGTATGCTCCAACCCGGGTTGATGTCTGGATCTTTTCGATTGATTGTATTCTTTTGAAAAACCTCGACGGGACAAGTCTGATGATTAGTGAGTGGGCTGAGACGTGTGTGTCTAATGCCGTCTTTACGCTCAGAGTCGGTGCTGAGGCATGCCAGAACTCATTTGCATAACAAACATGGTAAAAAATATATTGCTGTGTCATGGCAAGTCATCGTTCCTGTAGACTCCTGTAGATGAGGTACTGTTACAACATCCACAAAACAAGGTAGTTCTCCTTTCTGTTATAGCACCAATAAATGGCCTGTCAATCCTGGAGCAGAGAGGTTTAAGAACCTTGCTTAAGGTTCTTTGGCAGTGGTGGGTCTTGAGCCCCTGATCTTCTCATCTGTAAACCATTGTTAACCATTTGAGCCACCACTGCCTATTATTAATGGGACTACTGCAATACCAGAATAATGCCCAGAGCTGATGGAGCAAGCCCAACTCCCATCTCCCTGCTCTAAAAATCCACATCTGATAACCTTATGCCATCTTAAGTAACACTTTCTCTCCTTAGTAACTGTTTCAAAGTTGTTTGGAATTGTCTCTTAACCATCCATGTTGTGTTTCATGGCTAAAATGAGCTACAATGCTTCAAAAACGTCTGAATCCCAAATCTGTTTCTAAACCCTTGATCAAGGGTACTGCTTGGTGTGTGGAACAAGGCATTATCTGGGCAACATCTCAAATTAAACTATTAAAGCAGAACGCAGAATAGTCTCTGAGAGCCGCTTAGCTTAAATAAGCAAAGCACTCTGAAATCAGACTACAGAAATTGGATCACGGTTCTACCAGTGTTATTGCTGTGTTGTTTGTGTTAGTGTGCTTTCACTGTAATAAATAAGAACTGCTTGGTGTGTGGAACAAGGCATTATACACCCTACATAGTGCACAAGTTACATACAACCATTTGTGATTTAACATCAGAAATTAAAAAAATTTGTTGATATTCTAAAGCAGAATAGGATGAAATATAAAAAGAGGCGTCGGGCCTACAACCACATCACAGCTGTGCTGATATTCAGTACAACAGCACTCTCTCTCGCTCATGTGATATTGCTTAAATGTTATAAAGGGAAAAACTACAGTGAAGCATTGGATTATGAGTAACGCGGTTTACGAGTGTTCCGCAAGACGAGCAAAGACTTTTAATAAATTTTGACTTGAAAAACGAGCATTGTCGTGGTTTACCACCAAGTATTATGTATCACGCATGCGCTTCTTGATTTGACGCCGTGACTGTTGCTCATCAAGGACAGTCTTATTTTGATTCATACACATTTCATACAAATTTAATTCTTTTGAGTGTGTAAAGCTGCTTTGCGACAATGTCAATTGTTAAATGCGCCATACAAATAAAATTGAATTGAATTCAGGTTCATATTAGGGTGTCAGAGTTCAGAATTCAGCAGTGCTGTATTATTAAGGTTGCGATAATACAGAAATTAATAACACTCTCGGGTCCTTCGCACTTCACTTCGCTTGACCCCACCCCTGCCAAGCTGAACACGCCCCTTTACCACAGACTCTGGAAATTTCATACTGAGGAAAAATTTAATATGGACTATCAAATAAAAGAAAAAAATGGTACTATTATAAAAATGTAGAATACTGACGTGTAAATTTTTTAAAATTATTTTATAAGATACATGTATAGATAAAAGTACTATTGTGCCTTTTTTTTTTTTTTTTTTAGATTGCTACCCTATATAATAATTGTTTGATTAAATAAAATTTTCAATCATTAGGTCATAGTAATATTATGCCATCCTTATACTGTATATGAAAGGTATATAAATCCCTTTTTGAGCTCAATTTCTGTTTTGTGCAATGACTGATGGGAAATTTTTCACTTTCTGCAAAGTGATGACTTTTTGTTCCCTTAAAACTGAGCAGTTTCACTCCCCATACTTAACAAGGCTGAATATCCTGTGCGGTATACAACAAAAAGTCCAAGCAGCACTCTTCCCCTTTATTTATTCTTTCATCACCGTCAAAAACGTTTACTGTAGATGTGAACTTTGTAATAGTTTCCGCTGTTGCTCGAAGTCGTACTCATTTGTTTGATGAAAGAATAAACAAAAGGTTTCTGATTGACAGATTCCAAGGTCATTACTGAGGCAGGTATTGTGTGTGCAGTAAAAGAGCACTTACTTGTAGCGTCGTGTCGAACACCACCAGCTTGGAACTAGTCGGGACGATGTCATAGCACTTGTGGGACTTCATAAAGCGCATGTAAATATCACTGTCAGACTCTTCAACAACTGCAACGGAAAAGAGACAAAAGCTGCATTGAGTCTTGCGTACAAAGAAGCAAAGATTCTGAACATTCACGGTCCATAAACAGCGGATAAATCAAGCAACGTTTACAAAGCTTTCAAGCAATACGCTTCGTCTGAAGCACAGGTTAAACTCTCTCCAAGGACAGTTTTTTTGGGGGAAGTGAAGAGTACTGTAAGCAGATCTAAGCTGAGTTTATGGTAAGGTTAATGGAGTATGCAAATGCTCAATGAGTTCTTTGTAAACTAATCGTTACCAAGATGAAAAGAAAAATAATCAGATCAAACGTTAAAGTAGTCATTAAAGTGAACAATCATCAAAACAACTTGAAAAAGAACACTAGACAGTCACACAGCCTGAGCAGAAAAGTTGCTTCTCAGCCCATCTGTATCAGTCGTCCTACTCCATCCACACATTCTGATTTCAGTCGCCCTTGGCAGTTTCTATCGTACCATTCACACAAGACTGGACCGGTTTCCAAGGACGAGTCTTTTGCTGGAAGGGGCATTTTTAGGGGCTATTGAGGCATTTTCCTGCTCAGGCCAAATGTTAAAACAAAAAAAAAAAAAAAAAGGAAAGAAAACCCAGGCCCCTTCATGGTGCCACTCGCTTTCTCGAGTTGTGCCCTGCAATGATCTTTATCTTCTGCCATGCTGCCAGTTCCTGTCTGTCAGGTGGATCTGATTAACCTCATTGATGAAAAAAAATTTTTAAAAAGAGGTGGGAAAGCTTCAACTTGGCAACTTGTGAAATTTGCTAAAGTTTGTTCTCGCTCTTAAATGACGATGCATGAGTTTCAGCTAGACTGAGAGCCTGGGGGGAGAACAGATTACACGTTCATGTTTTTCTGTTTTTCCATTCACAGTTACAGACAATATTTGAACTTCCCTCATTAAATAATATCAAAGGGAAAAAAAAAGGATTTCTGAAAAACTTACCACATAAAACTTTTTATTTGTACTTAAGCATAAGCCACTGCAAATCCTGTTACTGCACTACACCAAGCGAGAACGTTGTTGAAACTACATTTTCTAGACATATATCAATTAGCTCAAACAGATGGTAGACAATGTTTACAGGATGTGAAATTGGTGAATAAGCCAAGCAAAATAGTACCGTGCAACATAAAAAGTATGTTGACACTAACCCCGGATTTCCACTGGGAGCAAATCCATGACGTCACAGTTTTCTGTTGTCTTCTGCTTGACTTTATGCCCCACCATGAAACGCTTCGGTTCAAAAGAGGTTTGACTTTCATAAGCAAAGTGCTACCTGATTGGCAAATTTCAGAAGCGTCCAGGATGCAGATCCTGTCAAAAATAGTCTACCTGTAGCGGAGACGGCACAACTGGTGGATTCAAACACTGGCATGACAAAGCCGGTCCTGTTAAAAATAGGGAATAAAGCTACAGTAGCACACCTAATTACCTCACATATAGTATAAATACCAGGTGGAGAATAATGTATACGTGAAGAATAATGTGGGTAATGTACAATGAAGAATAATGTATACGCTAACATTTTACTGGGTGGGCGGAGTAAAATGTTGCTCCAAAGTAACATTTTGAAAAACTATTTTTATATTTAAAATAGAGATGAACCGGTCGATCGGCCTCAGATATAACTGATTATTATGTACCGAGATGTTCCGATCACAGAAACGTCCAAGTGGAGCAACAGAAACGCATTTTTGTGGCCATAGTCTTGAGCCACTCCTCATTTCTTTATATTAAATAAAATTTAAATTAAAGTACATAGATTAAATGAAAGAAATAGGAACAAATGTTTGACTGCGACAGGCTTAAAGTGCTTAAAGATGCAATTTAGAAATTGGTTGTTTATGTAACACTCTCAGCAGCATCCTCATTTTCCCTCTCGTCTGTTCCAACCACTCAGCATCCAGAATCACCAGGATACTTATTCACTGGCCTGACTATCTGAACCTGTTTCTTACTGGTTGACACCAGGTACAGAAACTGGAGTGAAAATGAGAGGCAAAAACTGTCTAGGAAGTGTAGAGAACTATTCCACATGACTACATTAAATATACAAGAAAGTCTTTGGAAGCAAAATAAAAAAAATGAAGGGTGGAACAATACTATGAGTATGATAAGAGCTGCTGGACTATCCAATAGTACTGGTCACTCAGCACGTGGACAACCACTTATTTTCTCCCCTTTCTCATAAAAAATAAATTAATTAAAAAAAACACGAACCTGAACATCTTAACCCACTGAAATTTTGTCAGGCAGATAATTAATTGCCCCAAACTTTATGAACTTGGTGGGTCTAGGGTTAAAACAGTCAGCTCATCACACAAAGCATGGAGCATGGTGGTGCGTGTGGGCTGATTCTTTTCATCTGGGAGATAGAGATACTCAAGCTACTGGGAATCATGGAAAGATCTATTTTGGCACGAAATCTACAGGCCTGTTATTCTGGCACAAAAACGACACGAAGCCCAAATCAGGAAGATCAAAGTTTGGAATGTTCCAGTCTGAGCCCAAAGCTAAATCCTGTCAAAAAGCTGCGGAATGAAGAGGTCTGTGCACGAGAGAGCTCTCTCTATTTGATAGATTCCCCACTTTTAAATAAAGAAGTGGAGTAAAATTGTTAAATCAATACATGTCACCTTGGTAGATTATTACTAAAATAGATGAGTGCTGTATTACAAGCGAAAGTTCTTTAACAGTGTAGTAATAAAGAGGTGTGCAAGGAGATCTTCCGTTCTACTAAAACTTTCCTATTTACTTTTCACTCACATTTTGTTGGTTACCAGATCAAATGAAGTGATGTAACATGATTTATCTTGCGCTTTTGTTTTTCAATTGTCCATTTATAAAATTTAGCTCCATTAACGCAACTATATTTCTTCATCAGCACCTTTCCCACTGACTTAAACCTGTTCAAGATTAGCTCATGGAAACAAAGCCAATTAACATAGGCAGTTTCCAGCTGCTGCTCCTGGGTAAACACTCTGGACAGGCATGATACAGCCTCGCTGAACAAAGACTGTTCATTGTCTTCACCTTATTAATTCTTGAAAAGAGAGTCAATAAGTGTCTCAGAAAAACATTTGCATTTATAATATTAATAAAGAACACTGATGCTTTTAAATTCTTTTAAACAAAAACGCTGGTTAAATGAGCTAGAACAATTGTCCAGTTGATTTACTGGCGAGGCAAGACACTTTGGCACACAGCCACTGAGCTATTCAAAGCGAACCTGCAGAATGGTCATCTTTGTTGTTTGGTATACAGCTTTAAAAGGATACTGCAGAGAAGGGGGGTGGGGGGATTTTAACTGTCTGGCCATTACCACTTTGTGCCTCCCTTTAACCCAGTGCTTCTCAAATAGTGGGGCGCGCCCCCCAGGGGGGGCGTGAGGCTCCGTCAAGGGGGGCTCGTTTGACCTCGGGGAACATGCTTTTTTTCTATTTTGATTTTTTTTTACTGTTCTAGAATAAAGTGCAATACCACTCCACTACATTAGGGGGCAGTGGCACTCTCATTCGCAGAGTGTGCACAGGGAGCATTCGCTCGGTGGTGTAGGGGTTTTGTTTGCACTGAGCATGCGCGCTT
>JAQQZS010000019.1:12073815-12100027 GCA_030068045.1 Platyallabes tihoni | reverse complement strand
TAAGGATACAGTGTTATGCAGAGGTGTAGTTATAACAATTTTATAGACAAATGATACTATTTATAGTCGCGCGGGGGCCGCGAGATGTTTTCTTCTTCCTAGGGGGGCATGACAGAAAATAATTGAGAAGCACTGCTTTAACCACACGTCCACTCCACATCTGTGATGGAGCTTTTGTGGACAGAGGTCTGAATATAAAAGTTTGAAAATGTTTCCAAACTATGCGTGCCTCTACACATTCACATAATGACGCCATTGAGAAAGTCCATCACTCTCAACACTACTGGCTAAAAAGATTTACATTTCGAAGGCTGTGCTTTTTACAGGTTTCGGTTCATCTCCACCAATCCCCAGAAAAACCTTTAAAAGGTCCCAGACATTACTTTGTTAGCACAGGTCTCATGGATCCCCAAAGTGAATCTGTTGATGCTCAATCTTAAACACCCCTCAGATAATGCAGGTCTCCATACCTTAAACTCCCTTTATTCTACTCCTCTTCTATACGCACTGTTTCAGTGTCTATGTAAATAAGATACTGCTGAGTCACGCCCCTCTAGAGAACAGCAGAGCTGAGCAACAAGCCAGGGGAGAGCATCTTCGTTTGAGGTCACATTAGGGGAGTAAAAATCGAAATGGAAAAATTAATTTTGAGGTATGTTTAGCATCACTGTCCTGTTGTAGAAGCCATCCTCTTTTCAGCTTCAGCTTTTTTACAGATGGTGTGATGTTTGAATTTGCTGGTATTTAGTGGAATCCATTCTTTCCTCCACCCGTGCAATGTTTCCTGTGCCCACTGGCTGCAACACAACCCCAAAGCATGATGGATCCACCCCCATGCTTAATAGTTGGCAAGGTGTTCTTTTCATGAAATGCTGCTCCTTTTTTTCTCCAAACACGCCTTTGCTGATTGTGGCCAAAGAGTTCTATTTTAACTTCATCAGTCCACAGCACTCGTTTCCAAAACGCATCAGGCTTCTGTAGATGTTCTGTCGCATACTACTGACATTGGATTTTATGATGGGGACGCAGGTAAGTTTTTCTTCTGCTGACTCTTCCATGAAGGTCTTGTGGATCGGTCCTCCACCACTCCTGAGTCTGCTAAATATTCATGCAGGTTTTTTGCAGTCAAATGGGGGTTTTGATTTGTCTTTTTGACCAGCATCCGAGCAGTTCTCTCAGAGAGATTTCTTCCAGATCTCATCTTGACCTCCACAGTTCCCCTGAACTGCCATCTCTTAATTACATTTCCCACTGTGGAAACTGCAAGCTGACAATGCTTTGCTATCTTCTTATAGCCGTCTCCCGCATTGTGGGCAGTCTTACACAGCTGCCTAGAGGAACCCATAGTTCTTGAGTGTCCACAAGTGTGCACAAGGTTTGTAGAGTCAAAGTATTTGTAAAGCTTTGAAATTGGCATTTACTAATGACAGCTGTTGCCATGCATCAAATCTAACACGCTGATTAAGGTCTGAAACCTTGTAAAAGAAATCTGAGACTCTGGAACTCTTAGAGTGCCCAAACTTTTGCACAGTGCCATAATATTTTTTATTTTTGTTCAATTTATAGCATAAGAAGTAACTTTTTTCCATTCCCAAGAGAGACTGTGTTAACATCTTTTCAATTAAAAGAATCACCAAAATCTGTTATTTATCAAGGGGTGTCTAAACTTTCGCATAAGACTAATATATATAGAGAGAGATCTCTATAGAGAATCTATGGGGCATCACCAAGAGGAAAATAATAAACACATAGTGAGAAACACATAATACAACAATTACAGACGAAGGCCGCTATTAAAGCAACCCGGTGTTCAGTAATGCCTCCTTCAGGCTGGTTGCCTCCATGAAATGTCACATTGATGCAGTAATTCTTGCCCAGACCAAGTATTGAGTGCATATATTAACATGATTTTTCCCTTTTTAATTAATCTTGGGAAATATTTTTATATTTTGAGATAGTGGATTTTTATTACCTGTAAGTCAGTCATCGAAATGACAACATAAAAGTGTAAAATATTTGACTTGACGTGTATAAACAATATACTATTTCACTTTTTTTTTTATTATTACTAAATTACTGGGGAAAAAACGTTTTTACAATATTAATTTTTTTTTAGATGTATAAATCTCTCTCAAAACACTTTTGGCTCAGTTGCTTGAATTTAAGATAATCTGCATAATAGACAACACATACTTTTGCTAAAAGTTTAACACTCAATACTGATCAAAACATGTTATGATTTGTAAACGGCAAGACATCACCATGGTAATCATTTATACAGCTCCTCCTGAACGCCTAGAGGCAGTTTATCCAAAGTGAGCTGTGTCTTTGTTCTTATCGCACATTGCCAAACCAGACATTTCAGCATTTGGCTTTGGTCTTTCTTCTCTTGACAAGTTGAGATTCATTGGGCAATGCTTAAGCCCCAGGAGATTTCTCATTGAACACGGTGACGATGTTTGCACTCGACATGGAGTTCACGAAGATTAAGTATTGTCACACTTGACTTCGAGTGGCTCATCTTCATTACTGCAGGTCTACAAATGCTACGAATTTTATTTAACTCTGATTAGTTGCTGCTAGCAATAAACACTGTTTATGTTAAACAGCATGATGGCCGCCACCCTGAGCGTGCAGAACAAGCACGGTCATTAAAACGAATAACGTTTGTACCGTTTGTACCTCAACTTCAGTGCGGAAAGGAAGTGTGCTTGTCTCAGTGCACACTGAACTCAAGTGCTCTCACATGCACGCGAGAGCTTCTATGCATGCTCATTTCACTACCTCACATTTGCATAAACCTTTGTGTGAGCTCAGTTCACAGCACCTTGCGAATGGTTAATGATCATACTCACTGATACACTTCTATGGCCTCGGGTCAGCCATCTTTGCGCTCTAAGTTACCGTAATACGTGGTATTTGTCTTTTTTTTCCACTCCGTAATGACAAGTAAATATGCACAGTATTGGACCATTAGTATACAATAATAATTGAGTCTTTCAGGTTTTTACACCTGAATATATAGTTTGGGAATGAACAAGGAGTGTGGTGATGCATGATCTGGATTAAACAGTCCTGCAAAAAAACTCGCTTCAAATTCAAAATTCACCACATGATTAATTAGGAGAATGGGTATCAGGTTCTTCTTTGCCACATCATTTGCCATGATCAGGTCACCGAGTAGCTTCAACCAGCTTTTCTCCAATCACGTGTGATGTGGCAAGTGACTTGATTTGCAAAAGGGAAGAGCACACGACAGCACTGAGATGCACAGAGAAACACAGGCTCCAACAAGAGGATGTTATAATTTGATTTGCTTTTTTAATAATAAATAAGTCAAAAGGAAGTACAGTTTTCATCCTCCTTCGACTTCTCCATTCCTCACCATTTCAGTTGGTTTTACATAGCGTTTGCATATTTTTGTCCTGCAGAACATTTGGGTTGCTTATACTGCAGTGTTATTAGAGCTGTGCAAACGAATCCATTACCCAATTTAACTGATCTTTACTGTTGATTTAATTAACCGAATCAATGTCAGTTTTCAATTTAGAATCGATGCATGTTTTTTTTTTATTATTATTATTATTTAGGTAAACTTTCAAATGATGTATGCACTAAAACTGATGAATTCCTTTAAAATATACAGTAGCTTTTGCAGAAAATACAAACCAGTTTTTCTCTTTTGCAAATACTCGAGTTTTGTGAGAGTATCACCATAACTTTTTTCCAACGGGTTTGTGTGCTGTGGTGGAGCAAAAGATTATTGCTTTATAAGCAAGATGACATTTAAACAATTAACATTTACACATTAACTATTTACACAGGATTTAAATGCTTATTAGATACATTTAGTGATTTTTAATACTTCAAAACATGAGAGATAAATCAGACGAATCAGGCAGTAAACATAGCTAACTGTAGTGCCTAATAAAAAATAAAATTCACAGCTTTAGGGAGAATGTTTCAATCTATATAAAGTGACGTTTACTTTGGTTTATTCAATTGGTAAATGAATGAATAAAATTAATAATAAACCTCATACTGTGTTAAGGAGTTAATGTAGCTGAAAAATGCCTAAAACATGATATTATAATAATTCAATAATTCTTCAATAATAGTTTCCCTGATTTCAAATATATATATATATATATATATATATATATATGCTAGGTACAAACATATGGTTTATTGCAAATTAAACCTGAACACACACGTACATGTACCTCAGCATGTGCTTCATACTGCTAACTAGACCAGTTTTTAACCAGGTAAGGACTTTATGCTTCTGAAAATGAAAAAAAAAAAAAGGCTTTCTAAAATAGTTTTCTGCTGAATTAAGGAAGTAGAAGGACAATAAAATGCTTTGTTGCATTTCAGAGAGGTCAAAAACCCAGGTGAGTTTAGCCAATAAGCAAACAGAAAGTGATGTTATCCGTCCTGGGGACCATGAGCTAATGCTACTGTTTACTAAAAACAAACGGCAGTTAGAAAGATCCCATTTTTTATGACCCTTCACCTGGAACTTTCATATTTTTATTAAAAGTAGACGGCAAAACAAACTTAAGGATTAACTGTTAACTGTAAAATTTTGTTACTTAAAGTTACCAAAAGATAAACTTTTTCTTGTGGGATGTTCCAGGGCTGCAGGGGTCGGTCCACCAGAGGTCCAAAGAAGGAAAACCAGTGAACCAATGACAGGGTCATGAGTGGCCAAGGCTCACTGATCCACATGGGAAGCAAAGGCTGGCCCGTGTAGTCTGACCCAATATAAGAGCTACTGTAACTCAAACTGCTACACAAAGGTAATGCTGATTCTGATAGAAAGTATTCAGTAAATTCCATGCATGGCAGTTTGTTGCATACAGGGCTGCATTGCTGCAGTCCAGTCAGGGTGCCCATAATTTACACTGAGCTACTCCTGGTAATGACCCATGTGTCCACTGCCAAAAGCACCTACAACAACCATGAGACACTCAGAATTGAATGAAAGAGCAGTGGAAGAAGGTGGCCTTCTGATGAATCACAATTTCTTATACATCATGTGGATGGCTGTGTGTGTATGTGTCACACATAGCCATCCTGGGAAAGCGATGGTACCAGGATGCACTATAGGAAGAAAGCAAGCCCGTGGAGTCACAGTGAAGATTGGCAATGTTCTGCTTGAAAACCTTCTGATCTACCATTTATGTTGATGGTACTTTGACACGTACCACCTACTTAAACATAACTGCAGACCAAGTCCCTTCTTCATGGACAGGACATTCCCTGATAGACTCTTTCAGCAGCATAATGCGCCTTGACACACTGTAAAAATGGTTCAAGAACGGTTTGAGGAACACAACAAGTTCAAGGAGTTGACTCGGCCCCCAAACTCTCCAGATCGAAATTCAACAAAGACCCCAGCTCACATTTTGCATGATTTATATCACAACACACTTTCAGAGGTCTAGTGTAGTCCAGGTTTCAATGCATCAGGGCTCTTTTGCCAGTAAAATGTTCTCAATATTAGACGAATGGTCATATTAACAAATTAACCCTCACCATTGCTCCAACGTTTAAGGAAATGTTTAAGCAAAACAAATTTACCTAGACACGGATTTATTTTACAAAAACAATCCAATTATTCAAATTTTCGGCACATCATTTCACTATAAACCATTATATTTGTGCTAGATATCGAAGTCAGTAATTTCTTTTTATCCATAAAACAGAATTTAATTAAAATCTATATTCACTGGCACAAAGACCAATGACCAAGACCAATGTTACAGTATGCTCCATGGATGCACAGAGACTGACATGACTAGGATCTCACCTAAAAAACTTCTTTCTGCTTGACTAACTAACACCTTTCTGGACCATTTGTATGAAGTGCACTAAAGGGGCAGCAGAGTGCACTAACCAGAAAATCATGTTAAATAACATGAATGCCAAGTTGACACACCCACCCTTGAAGAAATTGGAGTCTGTGTGTGTACAGTATGTGTGTAAATGTGTGTGTGCGGGTTCGGCGGGAGGTCCACTACTCCCAATGAACATGTCTGCCCATAAACACCCCCAGGGGGAGATTTTTTACAGGCCTCCTTTATACAAACACTGTCTGAGGAGTCATGTCGAAAATCTGGACAAGTCCTTGGTGGTATGCACTGCTGGTTTAGTAGGATCATTGAGCTGCGTAGGTGCATGTGCATGACTCAGATATTTGTTTAAGCAGAAATTTAGAGCAATGCTTTATACTTTATATAGCAAATAAAGGGGGAAAAGGAAAAAAACATGCACTAGAGTACATTGATATTAAGGGTATCTTTAATGGGGATATGGGGGACTCCTCAAACTGGCAGTGACCTGAGTGAAAAGCAATAATCATCATCATAATAATAATAATAATCTTAAAGACAGACATGATGTGATATATGTATATACATTAACAATCACAAGACTTCATGTTGTTGTCAGTGCATCACTGTTTAATTCATGCACAAGCCATCTAGCTCATTAAAGGGCACTGCACTTCAGCTGAGATGCATGACCACGGGGAAATCCGCATCGCAGGACTAATCTATTTGGTGCATATACTACATAATACTATATGGCACTATAAATACACATGCTACACTGCTTTGCACTGCTGTAAGGAGGTCATAGCAAAGCTTAGGCAGAAAGACAGAAATAGATGAGGACCCATGCAACATGGCACGCGCTGAGAACCCTGGAGCTCATTTCATAAGGAGACAACAAGAACAACTAGATTAGATTCAGATTTTGAAAGGCTTACCTTCATCTTCGAGATCGAGTTTCTCCAGCATGCCTTCAGACAAACCGCGAACCTGTGGACGAGAAAACAAGCAGGACCGAGTGAAGAAACGGCTTCAGTGCACGCGCCGCGCCTGTCACTCGCCTCGTCACCGGCGAGAAACGAAAGCGCACAACAACAAAAAAGAAGCGAGCAAACAACCGGTTATTTGCGCTTTTTTTTTTTAATCGCGCGATTGATCCGTTAAATCCCGTGTAGAGAGAAAGTTCGGCTTGTCCTAGACGAGACTCGTTCTGCTCGTGCACTCTGTGAGAATTATGTTCACAGTCTCCCCCTCCATCCGGGTAACAATGGACCGTTCCAGGCTGCCGCGATGCTCGGAATAAACCATTACGCGTGTTCGCGAGGGGGGGACCCCGGTTTCCTCAGTTTCTCATACAGCAAGTGAGCTGTTACAAGTCGTCATAATTGACTCATATAAATCTGTCAGAAATACATATTTCAGTCACAAAGTTTCCAATATCGCGTCCAGAAATACAGAAGTAGATGCAAATAGGTTTTAGTTATCATAAACTAACCAGTTATTTAAGCACAATAGTCCACTGCGTAGATATACGGTACATTGACCAGCCAGAACATTAAAACCACTGGTTTAAAATTCAATTATTTGTCACATGTACACTTACTCACTCACTCATTGTTTATACCCCATTATCCTACAGTATATACAGGGTGCCCTGGAGACTATCCCAGGAGACGCAGGGCACGAGGCGGGGTGCCAATCCATTGCAGGTCAAACACACACACACGCATTTATTCACACACTAGAGGCAACACCAATTAGTCTAATCTGTATGTCTTTGGACTGTGGGAGGAAACCGGAGCACCTGGAGGAAACCCACCAAGCAATTCAGAACGTGTAAATTTCATGCACACATACCCGAGGCGGGAATCGAACCCTCAACCCTGGGGGCCCCAGAGCCTTAATTGTTTGAGCCAAACCTGCCCTTTATATTGTGTATATTCACATTGTGTTGCCAACTGATTCAAAGCTCTTGACTCACATACTCCATACAGTATGACTTCTGAAGATGTGCTGTGATACTGCAGATCCTTTAAGTTGCAAGATGGGGCCTCCATGGATCAGACTCCTGAGAATGTAGAGGTCAAAAACTTTTTTGCAGTGTGGCAGAACAATGTGGCATTACCCAGGTGAAGGAGTCCACTGCTATTAGGCGATACAGAAGTTGACATAAAGAAGTGTTCTTGGTCAGCAACACTGTTTAGGTGGGTGGTACGTGTCAAAGTGACATCCGTATGATGCCAGGACAGAAGGTTTCCCCGCAGAACATTGCCCAAAGCATTACACTGCTTCTACCAGCTTGCCGTCTTCAGCAAGCTGTGATGCACTGTGTGATCTGACACATTTCTTTCATACATAGCATTAACTTTCTCTGCAATTTGTACAACAGTAGCTCTTTTAGCACAAAAGTGCCAGATGCTAGGTTGTCCTTCCTTGGAAAACTTTTGATTGGTACTAACCACTGCATACCAGGAGCATTCCACATGACTTGCTGTTTTGGAGATTCTCTGACTCTCATCACAATTCTCCACTCTCCACATTCTTTGCCCTTTACGCTTCCAACACATCAACATCGGAAACTTTCTGTTCTCTTACAGCCTAATATATCCCACCCTTTTGCAGGTGCCCTTGAAATTAGAGAATCAATGATATTCACTTGACCCATTAGTGGTTTTAATGTTATGGCTGATCAGTGTAGATAAAATGATAAAGTAATTATCTTTGGGGTTCCCAATCCAAAATATCTTTCGTAAGTACAATATTACACAAAATTACAGTACAAAACCAGTAGATAAAGGTGCAGTTTGTAATGTGTTTCTGCACCTAACCTGGTCAAAACTCCCGGTAGAGATAGCTTGTGTCTATTCTGTAGGCTTCTCACTATTTAAATAAATTACTCAATAAATGTTTTGTAATTGCTCTACAGTTGTACTATTTTCTTGCAAGGATGGTCTAACCATTTGATCAACAGATCTGTTCCAGTAACCCATAGCTTGTCAGACCTAGATGTATTTTTTTCTGTATGGTATAATTATGTTCAAAGTCAATTAGTTTATATTTTGTGTGTATACTGTATGTTCTGTAATGAAGAGACAGACTCTGTATTCCTCAAGTTGCTAAAAGGAGAACATGAAAGAGTCCTGGAAAGTTATGCTCAAGTGTAAGCAAGCCTATTTTTACTTCAGATGAACTCTACTTGAAGTTAAAAAGTAGGTTAGTTAAAAAAATACTTCAGTGTATTATTCTATATTAAGATTTATGGCATTATTTTTAACAAGCTGGAATGACAGAGTCATTCCTGTGTTTCTCATAAAGGAATAATTATAGTTTTACAAGCGCAGAACAAACCTACTATAAATTGTTATGTAAAAGTAGTAAGACCTTGTCCTGCAGTTCTGGGTGGAATGACTAAGGAGGTGGCTAAAGCTCGTGACAAAGCATGGAAGGTAGAAATATATGGGCATGTCTTGAGCCACCGTCATTTCTTTATACAGTACTTTGCTTCTAAAGAGCAAGACATTTATGTATTTTTAATACAGTCTTGAGGAATAGTTCTCCAGGGTTCCTAAAGAACTTGAGCCCTCATTGTCAGTCCAGTCCCTGTATCTGAGCAATTTCAGAAGAATGTTATTTGTTTGTTAAGCCACATACTGACCTATGAATCATTCGGGCATAAAAAATCATCTAATTTAAGACATGAATCAGTGAGAAATGGGTGCAGATGAAGACAGATGATCAGACCAGTGATTAGTGTACTGGTGATGCTTAATGCTGAGTGTTTGGAACAGGTGAGAGGGGAAATAAGGTTGCTGCTGAGGTTGTTACATAAACAAAAAAAATTTTTATTTCTTCATCCTTAGGCACTTTTCAGCCCATCACAGTAAAACATTTGTTGCTTCTTTAATATATATATATATATATATATATATACTGTATATAGTACATACACACATACATATATGTGTGTGTACATATACTGTATACAGTATGTGTTACATATTCATTTATTTTATACCAGAATTCTCTCAGTGCTAAAAACATACTGTCAGTTTCTCAGTCATTAGGACAGAGGCATTGCCGCTTTCCGTGTTCTCTGTAAAATGACAAGTTGCTTTTTTTTTTTTAAAGAGAGAGAGAGAGAACACCACTATTTATCGCAGCTGTAAAGTGAGAACAGGAAGTAAGTCGTCTCTCCTCTCACATTAAATGGTGTCAGAATGTGTGAAAACCACAAATTTAACATGTTTAACGTGTTTTAACTTTTTGATATTTGAAATAAAATGGTTTTACAAATCATTTTCTTTAATACGAACATTTTTTATTGTTGGTAAATAGCTGTAAGCTGTTGTATAAGAGGAATATAACACTTGGGGATATGCTGATATAGGAGAAATACTCAACTTCATGGTTATAATGGCCTCACACCAAACTATTGTTGATTATTTTTGTCTAACAACACACCTGGCCATTAGATTTTAATATTAATGAATGAATTTCAAGCTTTCGTGTCTAGCACAGTCGACACCAGAGACGGGGGTTCATGGAGTTTGCACGTTCTCTCAGTGCTTGGTGGATTTCCTCCAGGTGCTCCAGTTTCCTCCGAAGACATGCACAGTGGTTAAATCGCCTTTCCAAACTGCCTGTAGTGAGTGACTGTGTGTGTAAATGCGCTCCATCCAGGGTGCAACTCGTACCTTGTACCCGATGCTCCTACACAGTATATGCGGTATAGATCGTGGATGGATGTTATTTTTAAATCTGACCCAGAGCTACAGTATGATAGCCAAACAGATGACATCTCCTGAGTGCATGAGAGCAGACCTGACAAATTATACAGCAGGTAGAATGAACACCCGCATCCCACATGGTGTCCTCTGTATTGATTTTGGCCCGAGAATGTGATAAATGATCAAAGGCCTGAACCTTAAGAAACATGCTGGATTCACCAGCAGTGCAGAGGTGTAGCAGATACTGTATGACACTGAAGCAATTTTAATACAGATTTCTTTTGATACTCAAAAGCATGTTTGACTTTTATAGTGACTGTAGTTAATATGTTTGTAAAAGGGGTGTGACAGCATGGGTGGATGAATGTTATGTTTTAATACTGTATATAAAGATACATGGTGTTTTTTGAATTATGTTAATTAATAAACTACTGAATAGATTAAAATAATAGTCTTTTTTCCATTTTTTCCATGCTTTTATCCATCATTTCTTTACATTATTAGCAATTCAAAATCACAATCATTGATGCAATGACCCTTCCTTTTAACATTCTGTTCATGTAACCATCATCTCTAAAGGGCAAGCAAAGACAAACAGCAAGAACAGTTTGCATTAAAGCATGCCATGCTGATCTGCGGTGTGTCTTCTTAAGTTACCTCAGCACTGCATGATGAAAGATACTCGTCTCATTTACCATTGTTTGAGGTCATCTCTCATCACTTCCTGTAAACTCGTGCGGTTTACAGAAATATGCAGATTAATATCACAGGGGACTCACCATGTGTGAGGTAGCGATGGGGGCCGAGGAAGCGGTGGGAGGTGGCTTGGTTGAGGGCATGCTGAACAGCTGGCCTGTGTCCGGGGGAGAGGACATCGAGCGCGATCGTTCCTCTTGACGCATAGAGAGGTTGGGGTTTTCTTCCAGAGGAAATGGTGGAGAGGGTTTGGTCAGTGGTGTAGGAGTGGTGGGCGGAGAGGAGATCCCAGACGCTGGAGGGAAAGAAAGAGACGGACAATATTGGTTTGGATTCAAATCAAATTTTATAGGCTGTATGTACCCAAGCTTTAGATATGATTGAATAACTGATCATTTTTAAAAATGCACAATATATTCCTTGAACTACTGTATCCTAGGTCCAAGGTGCTTAAACAGAAGCAGACTGGAAGTTACATGGTCTATTAGATTACCTAGGAGTAACAGCAATTACAACTGAATCTAATTAATGACCTTATTTCAGGTTAACTTAAGTGTGTATTTAGAATTTTTATGTAATTAATGTTTAATCCGGGTGCCACAGAGGCTTAATGGTTTACATTGTGGCCTCCATCTGTCTTGGGCCTGTGTGCACGCATTGGTGAGTTTCCTCAATGTACTCTGGTTTCCTCCCTCTGTCCAAAGACATGCCAATTATGCCAATCGGTGTTTCCAAATCCCCTGTGAGTGAGTGTAAGTGCTTGTGTGCCCTGCAATGGATTTATTACCATGATCTAATATTGGTGCAAATGTAATTTAAGATGATGTAAAAAAAAATTCATTGAAAATGCACTAATCATAAATTTAAAGTATTGGTACCCTGTCCAGGGTATACCCCGCCTCGTGCCCCAAGTCCCCTGGGAGAGGCTCCAGGCTTCCTGCCACCCTGTACAGAATAGGTGTTATAGAGAATGAGTGAGGGAGTGAGTAATGTTTAATGTAGTTTAAAGTATTAAACAATCACTTTGCATTTTTTAAAATTCTGGCTTTTTTGAGACGTATAATTTTGAGACGCATTTTTTTAAACCAAGACATGAAGAGCATCGTACCAAAGGTGCAATTGGGATTTGTCCTAACTATCTCCTGACCTGTACCTTAAAAAAAATACCTTAAGCCTGAATAAAAAAAATTATACAAATGTAAAGTCATAAATACTTTACACTAGATTAAACATTACTCACTCCCTCACTCATTCTCTATAACTTATCCTGTACAGGGTGGCAGGAAGCCTGGACCCTCTCCCAAGGGACTTGGGGCACGAGGCGAGGTATACCCTGGACGGGGTGCCAATACTTAAAATTTATGATTAGTGCATTTTCAATAACTCTTTTTTACATCATCTTAAATTACATTTGCACCAAAATTAGATCATGGTCCGTATGTTAATTACTAAAAAAAACTAACTGATGGGAATAAAAGTTGGTCTATAAATAAATATTATCAGCATGCACCTACTGTAGTGACATGTTCAATTAAAATGAGTTTGGTGCTCCATCAATAAGAAAAATATTATTGTCCACACTTAAGTTTCATATTTAAACAGCTGGTTTATGTTCACAAAATACATTCGTGCTAAAGGGGCAAAATTAGTACAGTAAACTATATGTTCCATAATCATATGCTCTTAAGTTACTGGTATATACGTATGTTATGTATATACGTATGACCTCTCTGTCTATGACCTCTTCAACCCGTTGAAGCCATGCCAGGAAAGTGGCCTGGGAAGCATGCCTCCCTGATTAACAGCTCTGATACAGGCACAAAGCCGAGAGCATGTGCAGCTTGCCGCCATTATCGTGCTTATTTTACACGTCACTGAATCCCAAGGCCAGCAGGATTCACACTGCGTTTCCCAACTAATAAAGTTTGCTAAAGGAGAATGAAGAGGAGGAGGAGGAGGGTGCTGTAACTTTTCACATCAGCGTCTAATTCACCAGACCAACATAATGATGCAGAAGATAATTAAAGACGAATTCGATCAAAGGTGAGACTGAGAGATCACTGAATTCTGTGGCAGATTCCTAAATGTGATGCCCAAAGGATAAGGATTATCCATAACGTAAAACCTTTAAGTAATTTGTCGTGTTGTTACTTTACCACATGATTGTTCTCGGTCTATCAACAACGATCAACTGTTCCCAAATTTCCCCTCAGGAGATCAGTGAACATTTTATATGTCTATTAAAATCCATGAAGCCCTAAAGGCTTCACCATAATTGGATCTTGTGATTGCTTTGGCTTTGTTGTGCTTGAACATGATGCCTACTGGCTGTGCCTTTCTTTTCTTGTGGTCAGATCCAATACCAGAGAGATTCTCCATCTCATTTCTGACTACCATTATTTGCTGAGCAACACTCAAGTTTCCACTTTGAGCACACGTACTGTAGATGCTCTGGGGAGTGTGAAACATGGCTTCATCTGCATCGTGAAAGACTTCCTAAGAGCTCAAATGTGCTGCGTGGCCAGGTTCTGGCTAAGGATGGGGAGGGAGAGAAAAAAAAATAAATCACCATCGGAGACAGAATAAATTTAGAGACGAGATATAAGAAAAAACATCTGAGAAACTGTGAGAGCTGAAAAGAGCAGGGATGATGTCATATGGACGACTGCCTACCCCCCTAAATCTCTTTCTATCTTTCTCTCTCTCATTTTTTCCCCCCACACACACATTCCAACCATGCTGTCATTCAAAAATCATGCCGCAGAGATATTTATACCTTCTCAAAATGTGATCACTCACTGTAATGGCAGTCTCTGCTGACCTATTAAGCTGATTTGGGATGTGATGAAACACTATGATGGTGCAGAGCTGAAGCTAGAACAGCACTAAAGATGATTTCTTATCTGATATACAGTAGTGATCAAATCAAAGTGACATAAGGTAAGTCAGTTTTAATATGAGATCAGAGAAATTTCTTTCCTCCGTGTCACTCCGGCGTGAACTCAAACTGATTGAGAATCATGAAATTTGATGCTTAACTTCATGGATTTTATTACATTAAATCAATAAATGTATGGCAACTAAACTGAAGGGAAAATGTTCTTAGCATGCAATCCGCACTCCGGTCTTATCAGCGCGCTCTGTTCAAGACTACTGTCTCCCTAGTCACTGCTGTGCAGGTGTGAACGTGTTACATCAGTTCATCTGTAACTGCGGTGCGAGCAAAAACCGATGCCTCACTTGTGATTTGCACGAAAGAAGAGCAGCATACGGCCATTTCTTTTTTTTTGTCTATTGGTGTACCTGGTGCCGTTATTTATTGAAGACTTTGTGCGCAGTATGGAGAAACAAAATTTGGACCAATACTCTAAGGAAGGTAAAGGATTCTTAAAGAGAATCATTACTGGTGAAGAGACACAGATTCATCACAACGAGACTGAGAGGAAACTGCAGAGTATGGAATAGAACCATCCTCAATCTCCAACCAAGAACAAGTACAAAGGTCAACCATCAGCTGGAGAACTGATGTTTACAGTTTTCTGGGATTCTCAAGGGCCAGTATTAACACATTATCAGGAAAAGTTTCAACAATCAACAGTGCTCGTCACAGTGAGACGCTTCCTGAAGAGCTGAAGCCTAAACTTGAGATTAAACACAGAGGACTGCTATTCAATGGTGTTGTGATGTTGCATGACGATGTATATCCACACACTTCTGTCCACACTGTCAGCATTCTGCAAAAACTTTGTTTTGAGGTGTTAAAGCATCCTCCCTCCCTATAGTCCTGATCTTGCTCCATCAGACTTTTACCTGTTTGGTCCCCAGAAACCAGTCCTGCGAGGATGAAGATTCACTTCTGATGAAAAAGTGAAGACAGTGGCGCATTCGTGGCTCACAGCTCAGCCTAAAACATTTTTTATGAGGAACCACGAAATTTTGATGACAGATGGACAAATTGCATTAAAAGGCACAAATTATTTCAGGTGACATGGTGGCTTAGTGATTAGCACCTCCAGGGTCCGGGTTCGATTTCCGCCTCGGGGATTAGGCTAATTAGGCTAGTTCCCAAATTGCCCGTGGTGTGTGTCATGACCGTGTGTATGTGTGCCCTGCGATGGATTGGCAACCCATCTAGGGGGTGTACCCTGTCTTGTTCCCAAAGTCTCCTGGGATAGGCTCCAGGCCCCCTGAGACCCTGTATACAGAATAAAGCTGTACAGAGGATAAGTGAGTGAGTGAAAGTAAGATTATTTCAATAAATTATTTATTTGTCTTTTCTAAAAGTTAATGAAAATTTCTAAAGCCAGAGTGCGGATAATTTTTTATTCGTCCTCATACATTTGTATACATATAATTTTAGTCTGCAAGAGCAGATTTTTAGTCCTTACAGTGCGACATAAATAAGTGAGCGACTGAAAAATTTAATTGACAATTATATGAAAATTTCTTGTATAATAAAGGGACATATGCGGTGGAACATCTACTTAACCTACTAATAAATCATTTTAAAAATCTTATTTAACAAAGAAAAAAATTTATTAGTATAATCGTTGACATGGTGATGCACTTTCTGTAAGAAGACGCTTAGTTTACATTTTCAATGTCAGTGCTTTCTTTTTTTTTTTTTTTTAAATGCTAGCAATTCTTCCAACTGTGCGAAGGTCTTTCGGACAGATGACTATGTGCTCTCCAGTTTCTCAGGGATATGACAAGCTGTGCTTCTAATTAACTTCAAAAACAGATGGGAAGAAATGCTAGTGAGGGAATAACTGTTTACTTCTCCTAAAACTAACTTGTCTCCTGAATATTTCGCAACATTAAATGTAGTAGTTGACAATTCATTTATGACTAAATTTAAATCCTAAGTATTAGAGGAATAAAACACTCGAGTATGTGCTCTTAAATTCATGGCAGTAAGGCCATCGCACAACCCCATGACTCATTATTTTGCTATAATTTTTATTCCTTACTTAATTATATTAGTCACTGAATCACTGCCATTGTCTTTGTGTTCCTGTGCTTCACAGGAATGGTCAGAATTGGTAATATTTGGATTGCTACAGTAGGTGTAATTGCTAGAGATCTATAAAACTGAGGGCTAAATGTCCAGGTATATAATCCCCTGCTACACTATATAAACCTAAGATAACTTGAAGTGGTAAACAGGTCACAAGAGGGATTCTTTTTAGTAGTAAATGAATATACACAAGGTGCACTCAAGCCAATGACGGCATTAAACTGTTTAACATTTACTTCAAGAAAACTTCAAGTGCAGTACTATGATGAGACTCATCCATAAGCAGATATTCTGTCTCCGGCTCCAAGTGGTGCAGTGGTAAAGCACTCGCCCTATCATTCGGAGATCGCGAGTTCGATTTGCAGGTGATGCTGTAAACTCTCGCAGTCGGAGGTCTAGACAGAGTTGATTGGCCGAGCTCTCTCAGAGGGGAGGGATGAGAGGTACTTAGTGCTCCCACATTAATCAAGGCTCTACAGCCAATCAGGGGTGTCTGTGAGCTCACGCAAATGGGAGGAGCAGATAGCGCTGTCCTCCGAGTGTGTTACGCCGCCCCCAACGGTGCTTAAGCAAGCAGTTCGAAAAGATGCAGTCGGCTAGCGTCACGTGGTTCGGAGGAAACACATGATGGTCTTCGGCCCTCCTGACTGAGTGGTAGTAGTAGCTTAATGTTGGAGCCCCCTAGTGACGGGGAGGAATTGGACACGACTAAATTAGGGAGAAAAAAAAAAAGATATCTCATCACCAAGACGCACGTCTGTTACATCTGTAACCGAAATCATTAAAGAACACCACTTGCACATTACAAGAACTTGTCTGGGAGTTATTGCCACATCCTACATACAGTCGTGACCTCGATCCAAGCTGTTTCCACGCTCACATGTGTGAGCCAATAAAGGAGTTCTTGTAAGGCTAGCATGAAGGTGAAACACTGGGATAAGTCCATTAGTGTAGCAGGGGATTATATAGAGATATAAAGGTAGTTTTTACTCTCAGAACTGTATTCTGTTATTCTGAAGAATCAAAAGTCCCGGTTTGACCTGAGCGCCCCTTGTAATACAAAAAGTCATAAGCTTTCATAATTTCTTCTAAACATCAGAAATGCCACTGATGATTACCTTGACATTTAGCCCTCAGTTTTATAGTTCAGTAGCAGTTACACCTAGCAATCCAATTATTACCAATCCTCACCATTGTCTAGATACAGTACAATACAGTGTTCCATTCCTGAAGCACAGGAACAAGAAGACAAATATAGCTCACTGTACTTCATCGCACGCAACTGTCTGCCTGGCTTGGTAATAGGAACTTGCTCAAACTCAAGTTTAGCTAAGTTTGACAAAGGGCAGACAGGTGCGCCAATGTGTCCAGTCTCTGGAGCCTAATTATGGAGCAGATGGGTGTCCCTGACTGTAGCTTCTGTCTCATGAAAGCTGCAGGGAAATGACAGCCAGAACAGATACTCACTGGGGGTAGAACAGAATGGCATGCTTCAAATGACCTTTACCTTTTCACCCCACTCTCAGCTATAGCATGTGTGTGTATCTGTGGACAGGAAATGAAAAGCAAAAGATCTTGTCCTGGTATTTCCACTAATTAACAAATACTTTGTCATTACTATGATTATATACCAGGTAAATTTCTTTCTGGCAAAATGTAATGCTGGCAGCGCAATTAAATAAATAAATTAATTAACTGAAACATGGACTCCATTATGGCAGCAAAAAGAGGAAACTAACAACATTTTAATGCCCATTCTTTTAAAATAGGCACACATGGCTATGATGGACGCATTGATATGGATGCTTCGTCTACTAACAAGTCCTTTCTATAACTAATTTGTACTGTATGCCTCAAATATCCTTAAAATATGCTTCAAACAGAAAAGCTATTTGAAAAAAAATATTTCAGAAATTTGACCTTGCTGTAACTTTGTAACCCTACCCTAACCCTAAAATCTTCTACCCTCAGTTGTTTATGATAAGTGTTTAAATGATCTGCGATCATTATTTTTTTTCTACCACATTTCTTCCATGAAGTGAACAGTTCAGCACTCACCCAGTTATAGTAATTTTAGCTTTATCTCTTTAGTTGTTTTCTTTGCTTGATGCAGGCCCTTCTGAAATGGGCCAGGCTGTATATGTAGAGCCCTTCTTTAGATCATAGAGTCATTAACAGTCATCACAGCCTGTGCCTCAGAGCGATTTTGGCAGTTCCCAGCTGTGTCCTTAACAGTCTTGCTAACTATTTCTGACAAATCCTTTTGCACTGACATCACTCCTTTTCTTCAGAAATCGTTCCCCAGAAGGCGACACATTTGCTGCAGTTCAGTTTAAGGATATATTTAGAACTGTGTGAAGAATGTTACTTCCAGACCCAAACTTCCAGATTGATTTTAGTCTTGAGTCTGAAAAATGAGCCTTTAGTGCTCTGCAAAACGTAACTTCAGCATTTAGTTCAATAAAAGCATTGAGTGGTAATAGTGAAAAGCTAATTTATACTCATAGTCATTGTAATCTAAGTTCAGAAAACCCATTACATTGCCATTTTGGTCTTTCTGCAATAATGTCTATAAATTATTCTGCACGGCCAATTTTGTGCTTTCAGTGGCTGTCTTCATGTTGCTGCTGATTGAAGGGAAAACTGAGCCTTAAGACCGTCAACAGATGGAGATGAATGTGAGCAATTGGACGAACCCTTGTGCTGCAAGTTGATTCAGAAGAATTAATCCTTATTGGGTTGGGAGATAACAGTTTCATTTTGTTTCAGTACCAAGCAATACATTTACATTATATTTAGGCATTTGGCAGACGCTCTTACCAAAAGTGCCTTGAAGCTTCCATCATTGGATAGATGCTTACACTGGTTACTAACAAAGTACCCTCAGTCAAACTCTTTTGGGAACTCTAGACTCGGGCATCTAGGGTTAGGAAGTTCATGTCACCACCTAGGTGCCAGAATAGAAACCAGTCAAGATGTACATCTTCCTTGATGTCTGAGAGATGGTTGGACCAGCTGAACATACCTTGAGGATTGGAGGTGGGGTGCGTTCCGTAATATAACCAGCGATGGACTAGCACCCTTGGGAGTCCCTTGGGACAGGCTGTGAGTGAGAGTGAAAGTGGTTCCAATGTCCATGAATCTTGCAGGACAAAGAAACACCATATTTATTAACCTGAATATCAAGCAATGTGTAATGAATTTGCCTTCTTTTGTGAAATCCACTTTGTCAGTGTCATCGATTATAAACTGTTAGAGTCAGAATTAGCATAGCATGTTCAGAGTAGTGGCATCTCCGTGGTAGGAACACTACTTCTGATCCTTTTTCCTATTTATTTCCTATCTATTATTTTGGGCAACTAGTGTAACTTTTTTATATGTGTTTTTATTGTATGTGTGCATGTAATGAAACGAGCGGAAAGAAAGCCACTTTGTAAAATGATTGCAGGCGCTAGAGTATTTCAGAAGCTAATGATTTTCCGTAGACATCACACAGAATAGACTGAATTGAAAAAAAGAAGCGGTCGACAGCTCGGCTTTTCAAAAGTGGCCACCAGATGAAAACATAATGCCTGACCAAATGTTGCACAGTCTAAGATTTCATTCAATCAGCTTAAGCTTTGATTACAGCACACAATGTGGTGGCCAGTTAAGGTGTGAAAATGCTGCAAAGTCCTTTTTTTTTTGAGTAGTCTCACTAACAGGTGGTTTTCTTATGGCTACATTTTGTTTGGGATTGTTTAATCCCAATGCTATGAGCTCATCACATTGTGTGCATATGGAAATGCTCTTACCTTCTTTATTAAACATATCTATGATTTTAATGATTTTTACTTTTTTTTTTAACCATTTGCAATTCCACAAAGTGTTTAAGTGATCACTATTTTATTATTTTTTTCCCCATTTCTTCTACAAAATTGACAGTTCAGCACCGTAACAATGTATATATGAAGGTATGGACCCAGTTTGACCTCTGAAGTTGTGCTGTGGTATAAGCCTTTAGTAGCAGATCCTTTAAAGTCCTGTAAGTTGCTACAGTAGGTGGGGTCTCCATAAATAGGATTTGTGTGTCCAGCACATCCTACAGATGCTTGGTTAGACTGAGATCTGAGGAAATTAGATGCCAAGTCAACACTCTGAACTTCAAAAACCACCCTGAACAATGTTTGCAGCGTACCAGTGTGCATTATCCTGCTGAAAGATTCAACTGCTATTAGGGAATACCGTTGCCATGAAGGGATGCAAAAATGTTTAGGTAGGTGGTACATGTCAAAGTAACATCCACATGAATGTCAGGACCCAAGGTTCACCATCAGAACATCGCTACTTTTCCATAATTTGGGACTTTCAAACCTACAGATCATAGCAGGTGGGCATGAAGAGCAAATCAGTTACATGAAATTCTTATATTCTTATATCTTATATCCTACGCTATGTTACTCAGCTTCCTACCAGAATATGACAATCCTTACTTGCAATCTTTGCTGATATAATGGATCAGCTGTGTGAGATAATAATTTAGTTATTCGTTTAATGGATCCTGACATACCAGATGTGCTACCAAGGGCGAGAGATATCCTAGAGCTGTCGTTTGCTCTACCTCTTGACTTTCAAATGCTTAATCAGTGCCATCCAATGGATTGAATTCCAGCTTGCTGGCTTCTTAATTTAGCTCTTGCCTCTGACACCTATTCCAGTGGATAAGATAAGCTCTACAAGCACGATCCTTTATCTCTGCTTCTCTTTTTTTCCTTTCAAGGGAAAGTTGCTTAGGCAGAGTGAACTGTATAGCATAGGAGACAAATAGACAATGTGTGTAGGGCGTCAATACAATTAGTTCACACATACTGTAGGCTTTTCTAAGATTAGACGTCTTCATAGACTTACAAGCTTCATAAACTTTAAGGTTGCAAGCTGTTTTTCTTATTCCGTAGCTAATTCTATTCTAGCAAACAGACAATCTTAAGCATCACTAATGTCACTGCAATGACTACTCTGGTACATTTTAGGGTACAGCTTGAAATTCTTCAATTAAATTAGAAGGAAAGATTCTCAAAACAAGAAGTAGAAAACACATATCATAAAAATATATCCTGTCCATGTTTGGATCAATATCAAAATGTAGTCAGTTCTACTATCACCAAGTTTATGTTTATAATAATCATGGTTTTTAAGGTCTTGCTTTGACAGACAGGCTGACTGACAGACAGATAGATGGATGAACCAATGGGGGGAAAAAAACAGGTTGAGAATTGGCCTCGAGTTCCTGAACATGAATTTGTATTTAACATTGCTTTAGAACAGGAAGGAAGCTATTGAAGAATAACTATTTCAGGTATTTGACCTTGACACTGTTTAGATCAATTCCAAACTCTAATGAGTGCATTTGCTGTTTAAAATGATAGGTCCATAAAAATTCCATATACATTTCAAACACTCACTCATGAGATATCATGTTTAGAAGAATCCCAGGCACATGGACGGGCACACACATGGATACGTACTGTATAAATAAAGCCTCTGGCAAGACCGCTGTCTCAAATGACACACTGATTTCACTTACTGATTGTTATACACTGCAAAAACAAAAAACAAAAAAGGTGCGCCTTCAGCTTTGATTACGTCGCCATGGCATTGTTTCAACAAACCTATTAACACTCAATTTTTTCCGTGGAGTTGAATTGGCAGAGATCCTATAGAGATGTCTCCTCTTGCCTTCATGTACAATCACTCTGGAATAGGGTCAAATCTGGAGTTTTTACATTGCCTGGGACCCAATTTTATTAATATAGAACTGAAATGCACTTTTGAGAGAAGATACTTTTCTTAAAAAAATATCTCAATATTTTTTTCTCAATATGCAATGCCTGGCCAAAGAAAAAAAAAAGGTAAAATGCTTTGCCATGTTAAACTTATCATTCAGTACATTCAGGTCATCAGCTAACTTTATTTTATTGCCACATAATGTTGCTGAGCCTAGCCCTGACCAACTAAAGCAACTCCAGATCATAACACATCAATACATCATTATGCATGATGGATGCATCGCTTCATGCGCTTACCTTCTTACTCTGACACATCCATCGCACTGGTATAGGGTTAATCAGGACTGGATTGTTATACACTGTCAAATGACCTTTTTCCATTGTTTCAAAGTCCAATCGTTATGCTCCCTACCAAATTGATGCCTTTTTTTGCCCTAATTAGTCTCACTAACAAATGGGTTTCTTATGACTACACAACTTTTTAGTCCCAATCCTGTGGGTTCTTGTCATATTCTGCACATGAATAGTGCTCTGACTTTTACCTGCGTGGTCCTTGTGCTATTATGATAATCTACAATCATCGAGCTGGTCTTGATATTTAGGGTCAGGCTGTAGGTATCAAACCACGTTGCCAGATGTTCCACCTCCCTTCTGTATGAGGACTGATCGTTGTTAGTGATGAGGCCTAACACTGTGATGTCATCGGCAAATTTTATGATGTAGTTAGAAGGAAGGGTGGTGCAGCAGACATGTGTGTGTATAATGTATAAAGTAAGGGACTTAGTACACATCCCTGGGGGACCCCGATGTTAATACGCATTGTGGATAATATGTGTTTGCCTATTTGCACACACTGAGAGCGATTTGTTAAAAAGTCCATAGTCCAGTTACCAAGTACAGCGCTTAATCCAAGCTCACAGAGCTGAATCTGGAGCCTGTTTGGCAAAATGGTACTGAATGCTGAGCTAAAATCAACAAAGAGGAGCCTAACATACATATTTTTGCGTTCCAGATATTTTAGCAAATGGAGCAAAAAGCCACTGAATCCACTGTCGATCTGTTTGGCCTCTCTTAAACACCTGCTTATTTAAATCCAACGCAATATTTTCCAATTGTTTCTAGGGTTTCAAATGTTACTGGAACAATATCTCTGGGACGACAAACTAGTGGTAACAATACAAACTGCCTTGAAAAACAGCTTAAGACTTACAGACACAAGCTAGGATAATGTCAATGGATTAAAGAACCATGTCTTTAAACAATAGTACAAAGTGACATTAATACAGTTTTGCACTTCTGTGTCAGCCTCCTCTTCTGTCCACTTTTAGTAACAGAAATTATAAGACTTGAACCCTACTTCCAGAGACTAGCTGGAAGGTGGTTATCAAAGTCTCTAAACACTATAGAGCTGTATTTGGTGTTGAGTTAATTGTGCATAGTGAATAGTTAATACTGTAATTGCACCCATTAGTGTTGAGACCTCAGTAGTAATTACAGACTCAAGTTATGTGAGAGTTATTTATACAGGATAGAGTTTGAGTGTATGTACAAAACTTATGCACAATGCTGACCTTGGAATTAATAACATTTTTAAGTGAATCAGGTACAGCAAGGACCAGTATTAAATCCAGGTTCACTCTTTGCCAGCCATATCCAAATCTGTCAAGCAGAAATTTGCCCCAGCAACACCAACAAGTCCACTGCAGGTACTGTTGGCTCTTTAGTGCCGTCACATATGATTTAACTGTACATAACTCTTCTGGCGATAAGTAATGCCTACCTGCATATTTTGTTCCCTGCAGTATGTGTGCTTCTACGTATTTTCTTCTATAAATGTAAAATGTGATTTATGAAAAGTCAGCACAAACACACTTCATTCGGGTATAGTGGAAATGGAAATCTGCTTCCATGACTCTTTGTTACACCTCCAGTATAACTGATCCATCACATTTCCTAAATCATCCAAATACAAAACCTTTCAGTAGTGATGAAACGGTGCACAATCATGGCTCAATATTTACCTCAGTTTTGAAGTCATGGGTCAATGTGTTTTCGATACAGTGAATTGGGAAAACAAAAAATACATGTAATTTTATTTACAAGTAGGGGTGCGCTCTGGAAACTTATGGAAAATCATTTGGCCAGGAGTTATGGGAATTTGTTTGGTACTCGTGCTCCCCTGACTTTTAACACACTGAAGGGCTCGAAAAACCCCTTATTAACCCCACTATTCTGGTAAAAATCATCAAAAAATATTTTTTCCTTCAAAAATTACTCACTGCAAAAATTATTCCATAGACTATAATGAGGTTTGTAAAGTGGACACACACTGAAAAACTGCCATCCTGCATGCAATTACACACAAAACGTCTCTTAAATCAAATCCAAATTTGTCACATACACAACCATACACAGTATGATCTGCAGAGAAATGCTCATGACTGCCTATGACCTAAAAAGAAAGATTTCCCTATGATGAAATAAATTGCACTAGAAAGTAAAAGATTTTATTAATTATTATTTTAGCACCTACATTTCCTCTGGTGTAAGTAAAAGAAGCACAGGTGTCCCATTGGTTTTAAAGTGAAAATTGATTTTATGTCTCCGACATTGTAGATGGAGGAGCAGCTGCACCAAGTGGCCCAAGCCACACCCCTTTAAATCATACACACACTACCTAGAATCACATACAGTATACAGACTCATATCTTTGTATCTGTATAACGAGCTGTTTTCACCAGAAAATGTCTAGTGATGTATTTAACTTGCCTAACAGGCCATCTAGTAATTATGATTGGATATGACCCGACCCCCTAGATGGAGACACTAGAACTTGATCAGGTGACTGAATATTTAGAGTCAGCATTAAATTATACTCTATAATATAGATTATAGATAATGTAACTTAGAAAATTAATTAGAGAGAAAAAATTAGCACCCTGGTATAACAATTAAATATATTTACAATTAAATAGAAGTATAATATCGATTATACACAATGTAAATATGAATATATTTACAATTAAATACAAGTATAATATAGATTATACATAATGTAGCTTAGAAAAATAATTACAGAGAAAAACTTAGCACCCTGGTATCACAACTTAAAACAGTTGTGAAAACTAGAACGTAAATGGCATCAAACTAAATCGGCCATTTTTCAAACAGCATGGAAGGAGAGCATTCTGAACTATAAAAGAGGTCTTAGTGCTGCTAGATCAACCTACTGTATCTCTCCACTCTTATAGAAGCAAAAATGTTCATAGATTCTTATTTAAAATGTAAGGTTTTAAAATAACAAAATTGAAAAAATCTGGGGGGAAAAACAAACACAAAAACAGACAACAAATAACGATGTAGGTGATCATGTAACTATATCAGATCAACAGTTATTTGACTCCCTTTCATGAGACTGAACTAATTTCACTCATCTCTTCAGCAAAAGCATTAACTTGTCTATTAGATCATGTACCCATATGCTTATTTAGACAGATAACACCAGAAATAACTGAACCCCTTTTAAAAATACTCAATTCCTCACTCAGCAATATTTATACTCCTAAATCTTGTAAAATAGTAGCTATTAAATCCCTAATTAAGAAATCAGTCCTCGACCCCTGAGAGCTGTCCAACTACAGGTTAATATCAAATCTTCCGTTTATCTCCAAAATCCTAGATGATAGTTGTAGCACAGCATCTATGCTCATACCGACATAGAAATAAAATATAGCAGTCTGGACTTCTGCCTCATCATAGCACCATGTGCAGACCTTAGTGCAGTTTTCAAAACTGTTCAATACTACTGTATTTTCTTATATCTCTTTCTCCTTATATACAGTAGAGTAGAAAATGTTGTAGGAGTTAAGGTGCCGGCCATAATGGAATGTCTCGGCAAAGCCAGATGACACCAGCTTAATAAAGTTGAGGAATGTGTGAAGGACATTAGACATTGGGTGCTAATTAACTTCATTCTACATACATGTACATTCAGTACAAGACAGAAGTATTGGTACTAGGATCACATGCAGCTAGAACAGGCATGGGCAAACTACGGCCCGGGGGCCACATGCAATTAAATGTTTTGATTCATCCCGCCAAACTTGAAAAAATTTAATAAATTAACCTTGTTAATGTTTTATTTCCCCTGCAATTCTGATGTTTCCTCAC
>JAQQZS010000019.1:12033960-12044566 GCA_030068045.1 Platyallabes tihoni | reverse complement strand
ATACATGTAAACCTGTTTTAAGAGACTCATTAAGCAATATTAGCAACCTTTAAAATGGCATAATAGGACCACTTTAAAAAAAAAAGGAGAGATATGATAGTACAGGGATGGAGAAAGAATAAAAAAAAACATCAAAAAAGCAAATCATGAATTGCTTAATGCACTGGGAAAACACAGTGGGAATTCAAGAAAGGATAAACATGCGAAGAGAAGATGAATTAGAAAAACCACACCCTGTCCTCTTTGTTTTTCTGACAGCACTGTCCAACAAAGAACTCTACCGACGCATGTTAAAAGTTTCCAGCATACAGACGTCTGTCCCTGCCAATTCTCTAGTGCATTTTTGAATGCATCACTCTTGTGACCCTTTAATAGCAAAATAAGTTTTATCTATTCACTAAAGCCAACCACATAAGACGAAAAAGATGAACATGAGCAGACCTACCTTTCCTGGCACGGGAGAAGAGTTTAATACTGATGGGAGAAGCAGAAGAGGAAGTAGACAGGGAAGCAGATGACGACTCTTTGGAGGATGAGCGAAAGATTCCAGAAAAGCTGAGACGGCGGGGTGATTTAGGTGGCGAGTCCTGATGTAGGGGGTAGGGGAAAATGGTTCGTGGTGACCCCGGGCTCGTTTTGGACCTCGCTGGAGCCGACATGGGGCTAGAGGGCCGGCTAAAGGGACTCCTACTGAAAAATCCATTGGTTGGGCTAGCGGAGTGGCAGCTCATCTTCCCCTGCAGATAAAACCCAACATAGAGAAGTGACTCACAAAGAACTACTCAAGTAGTTGCTCAAGAACATGGAAACATGGGGGATCATGGAACAAATAACTATGAACAAATCTTGGAAGTTATAGAAAAGTAACAATCATTTGCTGAACAGTGTTTTTATGTAATAAAAAGTTCATTAGTCTGGTAAGCCCAAACTTGAACATTCAGGCTTTTTCATAATGCAAGCTTTGTACAAAGAATATCAAGGTGGTGGTTCTCTGACCTGGTTCTCATTGACTTTTTTCCCCTATTCCGTGCTGCAGGTGTGCTATAATTGTACCATGGTTTAAATAATTGGTGTTCCCCTGGACACAATTTTCAGAACTTTATCATTGTTTGTTTTCATATCTCATCAACCTTCATGATGCTTTTTAGGTATGTTCTCCAACTAACTCTGGAGCCTTTCAGAAACAGGTTCATGTACTGAGAAGGCATCCATGACATCTGATGCTCATCATTTTTTTCGGTATCCAAAAAAATGCAATATGCTGAAGCATTGTTACATAAAGACGTTATTGCATGACATAATTTCAGTTCCAGGAAAAAGTCTGCCGCTGGGGGAAATAGGAAGAGGAGCATCACGAGTGTAAACCCTCCTGAGAGAAGAACAGAGTTAATGTGGTAAAAGTATGTATACCCCTGTATATCCCTGTTAATGCATAAGTGCAAATTATAAAGAAATCTTACAAACTGCTCACTAACAAAAGAGCTCGTGAACATAAACTGTCTTATCAGATTACTTATTGAACAAAGCTCTTCTGTACCATCACATGCTCTCCTGTAAACTCATGCTCTGTCACAGTGAATATAAATTACAAGTCAAAAGTTTGAACCAACAATTTGTCCTCTGAACTCTGAGTCCTTTTGAACCCTGATATGTCACCCACAATGTTGTGTGCATTGCAACATTTTAAGCAAAACTGTGCTATTACTCTGCTGATTAAACCTTCACACTCTGCTCTTACTGGTGGAATGTGCAATCATTGAATATTGGGCACCAGGCTGGTCACATTTAGCCATGAAACCTCCAACACTAAATTGGCCAGTGCTGCAGTTTCATTGTCCAACCCCTGTGAATTGCAGAAAAACAGAAGAAATTTACTTGATATTAAATTTCTGATCAGTATTTTCTGATCAGTGTCAAATTTATTAATGATATTAAGCATTTATTTTTTTCCTTTTATATTCTTGGTAGCTTTAAAAACTCACCTCATTTCTATGCTAACTAATGTGTGTGATGTAGCCTAGTCAAAGTTAGCATCATGGAACATCAACAATTGAAAGTCTAAAACTAAACGTCAAAAGTAAATTTTTCTGAATTTTCCCCCTCTCACTCCCTGCATGAGCAAACCCTGCCTGCTCTACATCAGATGCAATCGATACAGACACTGAGCCGAGTTTTCAAAGTTCTTGGGTAGACTTATCCCAGCAGGACCCAGTAGCTAGCAAAGCACAGCCAAGTTTCTTGTAACCACAGCTCCAGTTCAATTCAGCATGGCCACATTATGAAAAACATAATATTTTGGCTCCTACGTAAATACAGTATGTGAAGTTTAAAGATTTACGTTTGTCTGGAGCACTGTAATAATGAATTGTGATTTCCAATCCATGGTGTCCGGGTTCGATTCTCCGGCCAGGCTCGATTCCCGTCTCTGTGTACATGGAGTTTGCATGTTCTCCCCATGCTCGCTGGGTTTCCTCCGGGTACTCCTGTTTCCTCCCACAGTTCAAAGACCTGCAGATTAAGCTAATGTATGAATGGGTGTGTGAGTGTGTGTATGTGTGTGTGCCCTGGGATAGATTGGCACCCTGTCCAGGGTGTACCCCGCCTCGTGCCCTAAGCCTCCTGGGATAGGCTCCAGGCGCCCTGCAACCCTGAATACAGGATAAAGCGGTATAGAAGATGAGTGAGTGAGTATGATTCCGGGCCCCCCTGCGGGTTTTTTCGGACACCGCTTTGCAAAGCACTCCATTGTAGCAAATGACCAACGGACAACACTGATTTACTGACCACCAAGCGAGCACTGGAAATGCACTATTTATATGTACTGCTTTTTAAGAGATAAGAGTGGTGAATTGCTACTGAATTCTTGTTGACAATGAGTGCTCTTTAATCTTAAACTGTTTATAGCCGAGTTGTACTTGAGTGTTTAGCGAGGAAATGCAACGAAATGCACTTTGAGAATTTGACATTGAGCAGCTTTGTGATGCCTCGTGCCCTAAGCCTCCTGGGATAGGCTCCAGGTCCCCGTGACCCTGAATACAGGATAAAGCGGTATAGAAGATGACTGACTGACTGACAGCTTTGTGATCACTGTGTCAGATGAACCTAATAAAAACCATCAAAGGGGAAACAAAATAAAAACACTATATTTATCCTAAATCATTAAATGAACCATTTCTTATTAATTATACATGGGTTTGGCGGTAGAATTAATTAGAATTGTGTTTGTCTTTTAGTAAACATGTTCATACGTGAATTTTTTTTTCTTTCAGTTCTATTCAAGGCCTCTTTTTTTATTGTTAGTTTGTTTTGCTGGAACATTTTAATCGGTGTGTTTTTCACCCGCAGCAGTGTTTAGTATTTCCAGTCCTGTTCATCTATGTAAACAATCAAAAGCAGCTACTCAAAACTGTTTAGACATGCAAAAACACAGGGTCACCTTGTGTTGCTCAGGGCCTTTTGCTGGAAAGGCTGAACAACATGTGTTTAAATGAGTTATAATGAGTTAAATGACTTGAAGAACAACTACATAATCCTGTAAGCACTAATCAGGTTTATTTGCAATGATCATGAATAAAGATTGGAATTCACAAATAAAAAAATAAGGTACTGTGCAAAAGTCTTGAGTGCGCCCTCATTTCTTAATATTTTGCTTCCAAAGAGCCAGACCTTATATTCTTGTAATGTAGTCTCATAGTGACCTATGAATCATTCAAGCATTAAAAAAACAAAAAAACAAAAACAGGTGCATATGATGACCAGGTCTGTCATAGTATACTGGTGATGCTGAATGCTGAGAGGTTGGAACAAATAAGAGGGGAAATGTTCCAACAGCGTTTAACTTGCATCTTTAAGTATCTTTTAAGCTGTCACTATAAAACATTTGATTCCATTTCTTTAATTTAATATACACAATTTATTGTAGTTTCATTTAGTATGACGAAATATGGGACTTTTGCACATGACTGTATATAGCGGGTACACCTGCTTTTATTCTCAGTCGGCTTCTTGGTAATATCAAACCACAGCCCTACCATACTCAAATCATTATCTCTGTTTGATTAATTGACTAATTGAAACTGCAGTCTGTGGAAACTACCAATTCTAGTCTTTTTTATGATTATCATGTATATATTAAAATCATGGCCAAAGTCCAAGAAAACTACATTTTGCATAACACTGTGCCTTATTTTATATATATACACACACACCACACACACACCACACACCCCACACACCCCACACACCCCACACACCCCACACACACCACACACACACCACACACCCCACACACACCACACAAACACAGTATATACTGTACTGTGTAGGCCATGGGACATGTTCAACTTCACTTTCATGTTCATCAAACCACTCTGTCACCAGTCTTGATGTGTGTATTGGTGCATTATCATAATTGCCATCTAGCACAAGTACTGGACCTAGGGAATGCCATGATATTGCAGCCCAAACCATCACTGATCCACCCCCAGAGTGTTCACTCTGGGCATGCTACAGTCTGGGTGGTACGCTTCTTTGGGGCTTCTCCAAACCGTAACTCTCCCGGATGTGGGAAAGATTAAATAATTATATATACACACACCCACACTACCAGTCAAAAGTTTGGACGCAAGTTTGGATTTATTTTCTACATTGAACAATACTGGATTTTTTAATTATAAAATAACAACTATGGTGTGGGGTAATTAATTAAGAACAACAACAATAACAATTAGTTATTATTTTAAGACCATGAAATTAGAAATGAACACACCCACACACACACACACTATATTGCCAAAAGTACTTGCTTGCCTGCCTTCACATGCATATGAACTTGAGTAACATCCAAGTCAGGAGTCCTGACCTCAACCTGATAGAACACCTTCGGGATGAATTAGAGCGGAGACTATGAACCAGGCCTTCTCATCCAACATCAGTGTCTGACCTCACAAATGCACTTCTGGAAGAATGGTCAAGAATTCCCATGAACACACTCCTAAACCTTGTGGAAAGCCTTCACAGAAGAGTTGAAGCTGTTATAACTGCAAAGGGGGTGGGGCCAACATCATATTAAACCCTATGGATTAAGAATTGGGTGTTACTTAAGTTCATATGCATTTGAAGGCAGGCGAGCGAATACCTTTGTCAATATAGTGTACACTCACACACACATTCTCAGAAGAAAGCACCACCCTTTTCACTTGCATGACCTCAAAGCCACCAAACAAACACAAATCAAACCATATTAGACACAAGTATTTGGGACACACTGTTGATTTTCATGTTCATATCCACAGCCTGAAGAAAGGTACTGTATACTGTATACATTGGGGTGCCAAATATATATGTATTGTAAACTTTACAGTGGAAAATAATGGTAAAATTTTATTATAAAAATCAATCAGTCACTTTATGTGGTATATAAAAAACACACTCTAATAAATAACCTAAAATTATAAACCTAAAGCAAACTGGCATGCTTGTGCCAACGTACTAAATTACGCATTATGTTATACTATGTAAGACATGACAAACCTTGATGATAAATATATTTTGCATTTGTTTACTGTCCTTTTCACAGCACTTTTCTTTTTTAGAAAGTGTATAGATTACAGGCTAGCTGAGCACATCTAATCCCAAAACACACGTTGGAAATGAACAGCTTGTTACATTTCAAGACCGTTGGATGCTTGATTACAAACAAGGATATTAAAAACTACCTTTCCTTAACATCCAATTAGTGTCATAATCAAAACACCAGAATCAGGGCACATCCCTGGGAAGCTTAATGCCAAGCTGTGATCGCACAGAAAAACACACATTCTCAGCACACTCGCATATAACACATACAGAGCTCCAGGCACCTCACAGGAACATCCTCACATCAAGGTGACGAATATGACTAAGTGTATTCACCCAGCATATTTAAATCTGACAGTTTATTTCCTCCGGGGACCATTAGAATAGAACCAGTATTGCATAATGCCTATTTAATCATTCAAAATGATTTATTTATTTATTTATTTATTGTCATCTCACTGAAAGCAACACACAATGGTTTTATCACAGATTATGTTGCATTTTGGTGTCGTTACCTTATGTGTACTATCCTTTTCATTGTGCTCATCATCTCCCTCCAAGAAGGGCGTGGCAAACAAGCTCAGGTCCTGCAAAAGGAAAGAGAAATCGTCTCATCATCTTGCACCAGCTTGATAAAGCAGCTCATTAAACAATAATAAAAATAAATAAATATCTTTATTTATTTTGTCAAAAATCCTAAATAAAAGTACACGAATTATCTGAAACATCGACATAGTTGTAAGTCAGATATGCATAAAAAACACTATGGTAATACTATAACTGTTTTTTGGTTTCAGATTTTAAACATGGGGGCCAAATCGAGTAGTACTGAATTTGTGCATATACTGTAGGTACGGTAGCCCCTAGGGACAAATTTAGTACTAAAGGCTCACTGGATTGATTGTGGTACATGAACAGCAGTAGACCCTAGGGATGGGCACTGGTGGCTCAGTGGTAGGTTTCTCGCCTGCCAGGCGGAAGGCCCGGGTTCAATCCCCACCCGATGCCCAAACCTGGGCCACTGGATCCAGTGCCGGTCCCAAGCCCGGATAAAATGGGAGGGTTGAGTCAGGAAGTGTATCCGGCATAAAACCTGCGCTAAAGTTTGCGTGTATGTGCGGATCAGATGGGAGCAGAAAAACCAACAACAAGGTACGGTAACCCCATAAGGACACAGCACATACAGAAGTGAAAGCACAAACGTTGATGGAAACAGGCGGCAAAAAAATTAATTAAAAGATCAAAAAGTGAAAATGTAAATAAAATGCTGCAAAACTAAAAACACACAGCATATCCAGTCACAAGTTCACAGCTTCAAATACAATTCAATTATTATTCAATAATCTCCTCTGAACAGTTGATATTGAGATGTATCTGCTACTTACAGTATGTCCTTTAAAACCTTCATAACTTAATTTGTGATTTTTGAGACAGAGGTAAGTTTGGGTCTTGCTTTCTTGGGAAGCCAGGTTCATCATGGTGCTTGATGGGTTTTGAAAATACTGTACTTGCAAGACCTATTCCATAACAGCTGACCTGCCATTGTTGTCAATTACGTAATTCCATGTATGTTATTTTATAGCTTCCAGTATTGTAATAATCTAATTTACATAATCTCCAGTATTGTATTCTAGAATGTAGAAAATGTATTACGCAGCAAAACTCAAAAAATAAAGCACAGGGATAAACTACTAGTTCATTTTGTTCATTTACCTCTTGGAAACACTGATTGATGTCTCATTGATTAGTACCTCCTGGTCTGCGTAACCATTAGGCCAAATAGAGCTTATCACTCCCCCATGCCATCCTGGAGCATTTCCACTCACTCTCACTCACTCATCTTCTATACCGCTTTATCCTGTATTCAGGGCCGCGGGGACCTGGAGCCTATCCCAGGAGACTTGGGGCACGAGGCAGGGTACACCCTGGACAGGGTGCCAATCCATCGTGGGGCACACAGACATACACACACTCATTCACACAATATGGGCAATTTGAGAACATCAATTAACCTAATTTACATGTTTTTGGACTGTGGGAGGAAACCGGAGTACCCCGAGGAAACCCACCAAGCACGGGGAGAACATGCAAACTCCATGCACACAGAGACGGGAATCAAACCTGGCTGGGAATAGAACCCAGAACCTGGAGGTGCAAGGCGACAGTGCTAACGGAGCATTTCCAGTTTAGCAAATTTATTTTGCGGCATTTTTCCTTTTGCACCAGGTTTGACTTTTGTATGTTTTTTTTCTGCATGTGATTTGACTTTTTTTTTGCGTGTTTTCAATTTTGCAGCATTTTTCCTTTTGCATGTTTTTTCGGATTTGCAGCATGTTCTCTAAAGTCTGTGCTTTCACTTCGTACCTGCACCTTTGCACCCCTGGGGCTACCGTATGTTGATATTTAGACTTCGAACATAACAATAAAGGTATGTCTTAATTATCCACACTGCTGACCTTGGCCCATTTTTCTTATGCAATATCGGCCTAAATGAGGAGTGATATAAAAGACACCATCAAAAAGCTGCATTTCAGCTGCAAATCTTTGCATACAAAGACTACGACATTGACACCGCTGTTTAAATAATATTCCAAAAAATATTTGGAAACTTATGCACAACAGCAAAACAAATATAATGATCAAAATAGAATATTAAATGCACAGTGGGGCTTGATACCAGAGGACTGAAATATAATCACAAATATGCAATGCAGCAGGACATTTCTGGTCATACAGATGGAGGACCCAGTGGGAACAGAATATCTGTAAAATTGCCAGACTGCTGATCCAGAAATAAACAGGATGGACCACTATCCACTTGACTCCCCAGCTCAATATCAGATGGTCCTGTGGATCGGTCCCACTGTACAAATCACTGAAATACATTATTTATTTATTTATTTAAACTGTAAAATGGATTCTAAAAGCTACAGCTTCATGAGAAGACATTAGTGTCGCACTATATACCGCTACTAAAATATACCACGGTACTACAATTTAGAAAAGTCTGCTATACCAGCATTTTGAAATAATCTATTGTTATACAATATGAATGTCTATTTGGCTAATTGTTATCAGTCTTTTTACCACAATGACGACAGAAGTGACGGCTGAGATGTAAAAAAAACAGACTAAGTGGAAGCGTGAAAGCAGAGCACTTATTTGTTCTCTACAGAGACTAGACTTGAAGAGATGGTCATCTCAAAATGTGACCCGCAGTGAAATATGGAGATATTTTGGTGATTCTTTTGTGCACACTGACTACAAAATCAATTAAAAAAATAATAATAAATGATTAAATAATTGATTGATTAATTTTATTTATTTATACTGTATATATATATATATATATGTGTGTGTGTGTGTGTGTGTGTGTGTGTGTATTTTTTTTGTTTTTTTTTGCATATGAGGTGGTAAAATGTTAATTTAATTAATTATTAAATAAATTAAATTTAATAAAACTAATATAAATGAATTATTATTTACACAGTGAGAGTAAGGGAGCGGTTCAAAGGTGCACAAAATCTCTGTAAGATTTTGCCGAGATGAAAGAAATCTATACAGTAGGAAATCTAGCATACTGCAGTGTGCAATACACTAATACACACATACACTATGGATACAGAATATGCTTTCCATATCGCATATACAGTACTGTGCTAAAGTCTCATTTCTTGATTATATTAAATGAAATATTAATATTAAATAATATTAAATTAAATGAAATGATGTGTGACAACACTGGTCATCTTTATACTGCTGAAAACGAATGAATTAATTTCATTTCTCTGCCTATTCAATTCGTGAAAACATTGAGAACCACTGCAACATCAGAGATATGGATGTGTGACGTGGCAAAAAATATACATACAGTACAGTACTGTATATATACTTTTTCTCAATATACAACACGCTTTATTAGGTCAATGCATCTATAAGGTTTATAAAATAGTCTAATTAGCCGGTCATGTGACAGCAGGACAGATTACAAATTCGTATAGATGCAGGTCTAGAGTGTCAGTTCCTGTTCATGTTAAATATTAGAATGTAAAAAAGACGATTGATTACTTTGACTGTTGGTGGGGCCACATGGGCTAGTTTAAGTAGGGTATACTTGGGCGGGGCCACTCAGGCCACTGTTCCAGCACCTGTTTATTCTGCTACTGAGACAGATGTGTAATGCAGTAGATGCCAGAACACAGCATCAAACTGTGTATTTTTTTCTAATATGTCATGTAGAACCAAAGTTTATAAGTTTATCAAAGTAAATAATCCTTAGAAATCCCATTATAGTCTTCAGCCCTATTCACATGGGATTAGAATTACCTGGAGACCTCGTGTGATTAGTAATAATTGCATAGGTTTGTCTGTGATCCTAATCCCATGTGAATCGGCCATTTATTCATCATTTGTAAAGTAAAAATTCCCCCGTAAATGACCTAATATATTTTGCTGAACACAGAGGTCCTGTGAAGTCCCATGTGAATCAGCATGTCTGTGATTTGACCAGGATTTGTCGGAGTCATATATTCATGAGTCATAATTTTTTCAAGCTTTTTGTGTCCTGTGTGCCTTGTTATCCATCATCCATGAAGAATGGAGGTTGTGTTGGATTGCTTTGAAAGGGTCATATCACTATATACCATACAACAATACAGTGTGCAGAAAGAGAACGCTGACAACCATCAGAAGAGCGAGAGAGGATGTTACGCGAAGCCTTAGCTGAGAAAAGCTGAGAAAAATCGCCAGCATCGCTTATCCAGTGCGAATAATATTAATCCTATACGAATATGGCTTTTGCAGGGGTGATTTACTTTATTTTTATTTATTTTTTCAAATATCAACATGATATTTAACAAAATAGTAGACTTCTTCTAGCACTTTGATGTGACATGGGTACGGAAGCGCATTGCATTCACACAAAAAAAAATTCACAGGACTAAATTATATTATTAATATCTCATAATTATGACATCCTGATCTCATAATTATGACTTACTAACTCATAATTATGACTTACTATCTCATA
>JAQQZS010000019.1:11974578-11996398 GCA_030068045.1 Platyallabes tihoni | reverse complement strand
ACTTTGAAATGCAACTGATTTATTTTGGCCGCTGCCGCCTTTAAACGGCGGTGAGCGCGGCGGTAATAACCATTCCGTTTTGGTGACCACTGTACAATATAGAGATAGTTGGAACGTGTGAAGACTAATAGACGTTTTAGCCAACAGAATGTAACACTTAATCGGTTATTATTTCATATTGATCAGTGGAGTCAGTAAGACAAATTGGGCTTTTGTTCAATCAAATGCTATGATTAGCATGCCTTAAATAAGCCTAGAGAGAATGATGTGAATGTAGTTTTCCCTCTTTTCACTTTTATATATTATATACATGTATTTTCAAAAACATCTTTCCAGCCTTTTCAAGTTTTTCCAGGCTTTTACAGATTTTATATCCACAAACATACAAACATACCTTAACATGTAGGCATGTACTATATTCAATATTCATACATTCAGAGTGCATTATACTAGTGCTCCCATTATTGCTTTAACAGCTTTCTCTTAGGATCTTGAGATTTCTTTTCACCTGCCTATGCTGCATTGAACCAGTCTGTTAACACTGTTTAAATTTTTGCTTTATTCAGCTTTATTATTTCTTCATATTTATATGTATTTGAGTGCATTTGTTGTTTAAAAGGGTAAACCAACAGAAAGATCAAAGAGATGTGTATATGAGAAAAATAATAAAGCTCAGAAAAGAAGGAAAAGCCCTCAAGTCTCTTGGAACATTTTCTAATCATCTTTACTGATAATGTAGCTAATGATAGTAGCTGCTGAATGAATCCAGTAATCTACATAAACCTTCTGTCTTAGTATGCATTTCACATCCCAAAGTCTGAAGGTAGAAACCCCCAAACAAATAATGAATAAAAGAAGCTGCAGTACAACCCTTGAGCATCACAAAAGATCAGTACAGTGCAATGCATGTACCGTACTGTGCAAAAATCTTGAGCCACCCCTCATTTCTTCATAATAAATTCACTTATGTAGATTAAAAATTAAGGAATGGTGGCTAAAGATACAACTGCGACAGAAACCTCATTTCGTCTGTTCCAACCACTCAGCATTCAGCATCACCAGTACACTAAGCACCGGCCTGATCATCTCTCTCCATCTGTCCCTGTTTCTCACTGGTTCATGCCTTAAGTTAGAATGTTTTTTTTTTTTTGTTTTTTATAATGTTTGAATGATTCATATGTCACTGTCAAAATTTTATTTTTTATTTACATTAATGTTCATGCACTCTAAACGTTTATCACCCCACCCATGTGCAGGTATTGCCAAGCCCATCTCCCTCTCTGTATAAGGACACCACTCATCTTTTCGCGGACTTCAGCCGACTAGGACCAAATGACGTGAAAGTGGATGTGACTGAAGCCATGTCCTATGGTGTTAAATGCCTCAGGCCTGAGTACATAGCTGATTACCTAATGCAGGTCAGAAAATATAGTTTTCTGCAAGTTATCTTAACCATCATTTCACCATATTTAATTTTTCTAACACTGGTAAGCATTTACATTAAAAACAGAACAGGCATTGTCTGATTGTTGTATATAAACCTGCAAACATGATCTGCAAGCAAGACTTTTCTCTCATTTCTCCCTATTAACTGGACAAAGCAAAATAATTAACAATAGATTAATTTAAAGCTTAAGTACAGTAAAAGCATCTAAAAACTAAGTAATTTAATAATTTTTTAATCCTTTCCTAATATATAATATCAGATAAATGTAACCATATCAAAGACATTTTTATAAGGCATTTATATTAAAGGTATTTTTTGCACTGTACTCACCTCTATGACCTCACAGTAACTACAATCTTCCAGATTATACTTCATTGTTCTGTTGAAAAAAGCTCTAATTTTTTCCTGTTGTTGCTTAGCAACTAAATCTAGCAACCACGTAACAAACTATGTTGCATGGTGGAAGAATTGTTCATTGCAAATATAATTAGTGATGAATAAAATTATGTAACACACAATATTAACACACAATAAATGCTGGATTTTCCTTTGCCCTTTTTTTTTTTCAAAAGCAATAAGCCAATCTGGCAGCAGGTGTTAGAGATTTTTGTCAATGATGTGAGGATTTGTTTTATGATGGTCTAAGAACCCTTTTAGACACAGTAGTTATTGCAATGCATATGACTTATCGCTTCATAAAGGATCTATGGAAAAATTTCATCATTGCTTCTTTTTCCTCTATTCAGGACCCCTCACCACCAATGGATGCATATTATCTTCCGGGTGCAGCGGCGAATGGGCTTCCCGAGAACTCGTATCAAGGCCAGAACACTCCCTCACGCAAGCGCAAGGCCTCAGGGGACACATCGGCCGTAAAGAAGACCAGAGTTAGGTGAAATCAGTTTTAGGCGATAGAGAAGTCGGTTTAATGTTAATTATAATTTTTAACCTACTTATATACTTGTTTTGTTTAATGAAAATAAATGCACTTCTACTAAAAACAGTGTCTATGAATGTCTTGTATTACATTAGCGTTGGCCTGGAGTCGCACAGAAACGAGCACAAATTTAAATGGAAGAAAAGGCATTTAAAAACAAGCTTGTTTAAGTCAAATTCCTTCTATACAATGTATCTTGATTGTAGGTGTTGTGACAGTAAGGGAATAAAAAAAAAAAGCAAAGCACTCTGTGAACTAACACGTACAGTACCAGGGTCCAAGGAAGGAAATCAATGAAGACGATGGGATATACGTTAGAGTTTCTCGTTTTGGTCCAAATAAAGACATTCCTTTCTGAACAGTTTTAACAGGGATAGGGATGTGACTACTCCTTCTCTTTACAGAAATCGGTGGTCTCATATGGGTGTAAAGACGCAGCTCAGGAAATGTTTTGACAGTTGCAGAAACCCAAATACACTGTATTTGTATGACCAAATTTGACTGTACACACATTTAAGTAAGAGCTTACGTATATTAAGGTTTTCTCTTTGACTAATTAGTGTTTTTTATGCATCATTATGTAACACTTGTATGCTTAAATGATGAAGAAACAAGGAATTTAGTAGAGGTGGGGATTGATTCAAGTATGTATTGTGATTCTTTTGCATGATAATTCGTGCATCACAGCACTGGTTTATTATTAGTTTTTAATTTATACGTTTGGATTTGTCAGACAAGCAAGTCAGACCGACTCTCCTCCCTGAATTAAAGTCAGATGGTGTTGCAGAACTCACGATGACTGTGATTTATCCAAATTAAATGAATTAAAGCTTGTTTCACACTTGTTCTGAATCGAGTCTGTGCCCATGATTGATTGTTAGCCTCAGGATAAGCATCGTCTACAAGGTTTTTTTCATACAGATTTCATTCGAACCATGGAACACTTTTATCTACAGCAAAATAGAAAATAATACATTTAGCACCACTTTAGTCTAACTTTCTCACACTTGTAGCCACAGCTTCACATCTTGCTGATGATGGCTACCTCGTGCAATACAACTGCTTGTATCATAGAGTGCTGTGTGTCTGCTGTAGCTCAACTTGTTGGCATCATATACGTGGGGCGTTCAAGTCAAACCGGGACTTATGAGGAAGGTGTTAAAAAAAAAAAGTGACATTTACAGAAAATTTCAAGTACATTATAGTGATAAGACTCTTGAGGTGACTCGGAGGCCACTGCGATCCTTCTCGTGAACATTCAGCAAGTGGAACACCTAATCCCTGAACATCGATGGATAACTTGCAGAAGAGATGCATCTGTCTGTGGGAACTGTACACACAATCATTCACAAACAACACTTGTATGTTACAGGAACTCGCTTTGGAGGCATTGCCACATCCCCTGTACAGCCTGACCTCGCTCCAAGCCATTTCCACTTGTTTGGCCATTAGAGGAGTTCCTGGGAGGCCAGACATGAAGCAGGCTGTCTGATTATGGTTCTGGCATACTGAGAAAACCAAACCTTGTTGGTATCCAAGCACTAGTGAATAAGTGGGACACAAGTGTAACAGGGGATAACTGTGTACTGTTATTCTGCGCAAATGTAGGTTTGACTTGAACACCCCTCTTAGCTGCATTCCATTTAAATATTATGTGTTTCAGGATTCATTTAAGATGAATAGATTAATATGACTGCTGGATAATACTTGTATTATTAGTGTTGTCCAGAAGAGGGAGCCCTTAAGGATGCAGTGATGAAGGGTGATTTTTAAGCCTAGCAAATGGATTTAGAAATTTAAATGCATGAATAATATGAAACTCTTCTGATTAACCACAAATACTTTAAGAGTTACACCGTTAGATCAGTATAAACAATAAAATTCAGGAAAGATAACATTCTTTGCCAAATGACTTTTAAATAATAGAAGTAAATCGATGGGCTGGGTTACAGCCTGCCCTATTACTTGGCTTGTGGTGGAAATTAATTGAATTCGTTCAAGGTGATAATCAGCAGGCTGGTTTGACCCCTGCTGTTATGTTTCATTTACTAAATACATTAACCATTTGTAACTGCACGTTTACCTGGAATACTAGGACATGCTGAGCTTATACTGAACATGCATATAATAAAATGAATCTTGATGTAATTTTGTGCTCAGTTTAAAGATGTCAAGTCTGGCAACTATGATGCATTTTCATTTGTGACTCATTAGATCAACCATGTGGTGTTTTTTGATGTAATTCCAGGGAACATTGGGTGCAGTGTGGGAATGCACCTGTATAGGCTGCCAATCCATGACAGGGCGCCGTACTTATGCATTTACACACTCACTCACACCTACTGCAGTTCCACACAATTAAATGTTTTTGGGAGGTAGAATGAAACTAGAGAACTCAAATGAAGTGGTAGATCTTGCAAAACGCCTTACAGAGAGTAATTAAATAGTAATTAAATAACTAGAAATAAATATCATCTTGCCCAGGGTGTATTTCATTTCATGATGATGGTAGTGATCATTGTCCTGCTTCCGCCACTAGATTGCAAAGAAATTACATATGCTTTCAATCTGAGTCTGTCAATCTGTCTGTTTACTGCCTTGTAAGTTAGAAACCTAAATGAATGAATTAAGTTAATGAATTAAATACAAATGGTGCCCCACTGATGAGATAAAAATGCCTAAAATATATGGAATCAAAGAAGGAAGGAGGAACATACATTATGAATGTAGTGAACTCGGTCTCAGATCTCTGGCAAATCCTACCTGAGATAATAATTTCCCCAAGCTCAAGATACTTTTATAATGCTACCTAGGATGCAGCCATATATTGTATTAAAAGAAAATGAATGAAAGACTTGGATTCAAGTCTATTATCACAATCACTTCCTTTACTCCTTAAACTAACCGGTCTTTAAAAGAGCTCGGACCCTTTATGATGCTCCCCAAAGCACACATGTCCAGCTGGGTCAGTGCTTGAAAACCCTCACTCTGCACAGGGCTGGCTTGGCACCAGGGCAGACAGATGAATTGGCTGCAAAGCCAATTTCTTTGGAAATAATGCTGAGTTCTGCCTCAGCGTGACATGCTTGAACTCTGGTCCCAAACACAGACAGTGCTCACTGAGCAACAGTGGTTGAGGATAACCTATTTACAGTATACGGCCAGAAGTTTGTTGTTACATTATTAATAAACAGACACCCAACATGTCTACATACACAAATTTTGGCTAAAGTTCCAGTAATGAAAATATTACAATGCAGCTAAGGACATATTATGATAAACAGAATGAGCAGCTCACCTTTCATATCTTTTGGTCCGAGTCGTTTGTTCTTTTGAATCTATTGCACTGCATAGCGTCTATAGGAGTCACATGACAAAAGAACGAACGACTAGGACTAGAAGACTCATTGAGAAAAACCCTTCGATTCTGTTTCCTGTGTACTGCACTGCATAGCGTCTATGGGAGTCACGTGACAAAAGAATGAACTATTCGGACCAAAAGTAGACTACTACTACTACTCATTTCTGTTTCCTGTACATAACCTACGTAGGTTTTGCGAAGCTTTGGGCATGCGCGCCCAGTCTAACAAATCTAACAAATCACCCTCGAAAAAAGAGTGAGTCACGTTAAAGACTCGTTCAAAAAGAACGAATCATTCATTAAGGTACGATTTGTGTTCACAAATATTTGTAGCTTTTTGCTACCAGTTTTGTATGCACACCCAGTGGCAAAGTGTCATCCAGAACGTTGTATTGATAGCACACTGCCACATTCACCTTAACATTAGATCGTAAATAGACCTATTAAAAAATGTCCACTGTCATCATGCAGAGTGTTTCACTCTGTACTAAGAAAACCTTCTAACTTCTTCTTTATAGCTTGAGTATGCACAGTTAATAGAGTGACCCTGAGAGCTGCTATCATCCTCAGGGCCCAGATGCCTCATTTCAAGGTGCCATCTATTGTGGCACAGTGTCCTGGATATTCTGGTCCACATAAGTTTTTGTTGGGAGGGGAAGGGTGAGCCTGTTGTTAACATCACCAGCACATGGTCTGTTGGATGCACTGGAGTGTCATCAACAGCAGAGGAAGCAGTGGAAATATTTACAACAGTAGATGTAGGCAATAATGTAACAATCTTTCCTGGATCAAAGCCCTTGTGTGCTGTTTGTCCACGACCCATTTTGGACAGTGAATTGTCTGAATCTTCAAACACATTAACCTCTGCTCTTCTGTAAGTCTTCCACAGCAGCTGACCTAGCTCCTTGCCAATTTGCTAATGTCCAGGGACAAGACCAATGATATACCCAAAGGTCTGTCCACTTTTAGTGGACTCAGCCACAACACAGCTTACTGCTCAGCCACAACATCCTTTATACAGGTTGTTTCCTCTTGGTGGTTAATATAAAACACAGCTATGGGGTTGTCAGTCTGCAATAGTATGCTATAGTATTGCAGCACTAAACACATAGTTTTCATTTCAACTACGTCAATATGCTCAGGTAAAGACTAGTGTTTTACATTATATCTGGTTCCTGTGCCTCAGTTACCTGGAGAATAGATGGCTCAAGAATGCACTATGGGAAGAAGGTTTTGACACAAAAGAACATATAGAATTAAAAGAGTTGGTACTGACTTTTGAACATGACCACACACATTTATGTTGTAATTACTGGCATCAGCTCACCTGGTTTTAATTTATTTTTTATTTGTTTAATCATTCATTCATTCATCTTCTATCCCACTTATCCTGTACATAGGGTTGTGGGGGGCCTGGAGCCTGTCCCAGGAGACTTTGGTCACAAGGCAGGCTAAACCATGGACAAGGTGCCAACCCACTGCAGGGCAGACACACACTATGGGTAATTTGGGAACACTGATTAACTTAATCTGCATGTCTTTGGACTGTGGAATGTATTTAATTTGACTTTATTTTAGTTATTGGTGACTCGGATTTATGCAAGCACAACAGTAAAAATGAAACAATCATTTCAATATTTTTCAGCTCTGACACAAGGGGGCAAATGGGCAGTTGATCTGGCACGTCCATGGCGCACATGCATACACAAAAATTGTACATTATGGCGAATTTGGAAATGAGAGTCAAGCTACTATAGATATACTGTATATTTATCTATAGCTATATAAGAAGTTACTCGCTCACTCATCGTCTATACCATTTCATACACAGGGAGGAATAACTCAGGAGACTTAAGAGCACAAGACGGGGTACCACTCCATCGCAGGGCACACACATACACATAATGAGCAATTTGGGAATACCAATTAGTATGTCTTTAGACTGTGACTTTGGGAGGAAACCGGAAAACCTGGAGGAAACCGGGGTACCTGGAGGAAAGCCACCACGCACAGGGAGAACATGCAAACCCCATACACACAGACCTGAGGTGGGAATCGAACCCACAGTGTTAACCACTATGCCATCTGTAGAAGAATTTAAAAGTAAAAAAGCTAAATTTTGTTTGCAGGGTGGAGATTAGAAATAAATCACTGTGTAAGCAAAGACATCATATAATCCTCGGAGTGTTAAAACTGTACACACACACACACACACCCTGGTGGGTTTCTGGATAACCTGTGCTTTGATTGACCTAACACGACAATTTATTCTGATCGACCGAGTTTCTAATCTGAGTCAGGACCCATGCACAAGGAAAGAAGAAGAAGAAAAAAGAAAAACCTGCTGCTGCAGCATTAGGTGCTCATTAAAATTCTGAGCTCGTGCAACCCGAACATGCTCTCAGCGCCACCGGAGTGACCGACACCACGCGCTTTAATAGCACCGAATCACCGAGCAGCTGTTACACACTCAACCGAAGCTCTCTCTCTCTCTCTCTTTGTCTCCCACACGCTGGAATTATAAATAAGATCTCCGGTGAACCGTCTCGGAAGAGCGAGAGCGTGAATGCGCGGCGGCGCGCTCATGTGACGCGCGCGACTGGTCCGTGTAACGGCGGCGGGCGCTGCTTTATTGATGCCCCTCCGCCGGTCAGAGAGGTAAGCGCAAAGAAATCCTCTTAAAACGTTTCATGCTTCACGTTCAGATCTCCGATAGCGTGGATTCGGTTTAACGGGTTACGCAGAGCTCGTGACGCTCCGTCGCTGCAGATAACCCGGAGGCATATGGGGGACATCATGTCAATGCAGGATTCAATGCAGACATGCTGCCATGGTTAATCTCTCGCTCACACACACACACACACACACACAGCACATGTTGCGTTGTAGGCTCTTGACGCAACATCAGCGAAGGAGGCGCACTCAAGCCGTTCCAACTTTTCTCCTCTCCTCCTCTCCTCTTCTCCTATTCTCCTATTCTCAGGAGCTCCAGCGGAGCCGCATCATGCCACGGCGTCTCTCATCCATTTCCACAGCTTAGTATAAGGTAAGCAGGACAGGTCTCACTGCATTCAGTCATATGTATTTCCTAGATGGCTATGTGCATGCATGTCCATCTATAGTGTGTGATGGCAAAAAAAAAATTATATATAAGAATTTTTGTCACTGGCTGTATGTGCAGTACAATGACTAGTCTGGAAATTTCCACTGGAGCACAATCCATCCAAGTTACTAAGGTTTTACTGTACTGTTCTGTCTCAGACTTATTCTGTCATACTAAAGTGCAGGGATTCCCAACTCCACAGTCTGGTGATTCCTCTGCTTGTATGAAACACCACCAGTTCTATACTGATAAAGGATGGGGGGGGGGGTTCCCATTTTTTTTTAATGCAAAATCCAAAAAAAAAAAAAAGAGTTGTTGCATGTTCTGTACATTTGCTTAATTCGTTTAGTTACTGTATGCTGGAATCCCTTTGGTGAATCCAGATCTACTCGATATGATTAACCCACTCGTACCTGCACTACAGTACGTATACTCCATATAAGTACAAGTAGGCTACGTTTAGAAGAATTATGTCAGATTTAAAGCCTATATGTTTTCCAAGGGTTTTCTGGTTAGCAGTGTCACCTCGTACCCCCATCAGGGTTGGTGATTCCTATGTTATAGGAACTCCGGACTGTACGCGCGAAGTTTGCCTGTTCTTCTCGTGCTCGGTTAGTTTCCTTCGAACGGTAAATGCATTTCCAAACTTCCTGTAGTTTATGATTAGGTGTGTGAGAGTGTGTGCTTTTGCCCTCTGTCACACTTCAGATGATAAGCAGGACAGAAAATGGATGGATGCACAGTCACATACCCAGTGGTTTGAAGCAAATGTTTAACGATTTAGTTTTATGGCTACTGTATATGGTATGAATATAATTTTCAAAAGTAGGCTTATTTGTTAGATATGATAAGTTTGGTGCTACATTTACAGTGTAGTGCCGACAAAAATGCATTATTTTGGCTAATTAATCCTTCGTAATTTCTTTCTTGATAGAGTTGTTACATTTTCATGTGTATGGATATTTAACCAACTGACTCCTGGACACCTTGCATAGACGCATATTTAGTTACAGACTTTGGATTTGTTTTTGTTTGTCTTTACAAACTGACAGACTGGGACGAATGAATAAAAACTCAGGGTAAAAAGAATAAATAAAGCTTAGGAATTTTGTTTGTTCTGGATAATAATGATTGGATGCTGACTGTTAAATCCAGCTAGCCCGCAGTTCATTGATATTCAGTTCCAAACACTGGAGTGACTCTCTTAAATTGTGACGCCAGCAGTGAGGTGCTCTTTCATAAAAGCGCTCTCCATTGCTGAGCCGAGTTTGTCCTCCTAATCACCCAGTAAAACAGTAAATGTTTAAAAGCACTGGGTAATTAAAAGTCTTGGTTTTTAGAGACCATTGTGAACAGGAATGTTCTCCAGTGCTCTTAGGAGAACACCCCCCCAACGCACGCTTTGTTCTACAGGACAAATCCCTGCTGGTTTATCCAATAGGCATTTGGGAGAGGGGTGGGGGTTGGGGTCAAGTGGCAAGCCAATGACATATGTAGCTGACAACTTGTTCAGTGTCAGTGTCAGGCTTGAGCTTGAAAGCATGTGAAACTGTTTGAGAGGTGAAGGAGGGCATCGGATGCATCCAAGGGCAAATAATGGCAAGACCTCGTCAAGATGGAAAAGGATGTTGTTGACCATGTTAGAGGAAATCAGGGGTTTTTCAAACAGAACTCAGGTAACTTGCCCCATGTATTTGGATGGGGCAAGTTACCTAAAGTTAACTACTGTATTGTGAGATGTGCGATTATTAGTATTGCACAATTAATCACATTAAAAAGTGAGATCACAATACAGACCTGTCCAGTTATTCAATCGCAAAATGCTGGAAATTATTACTGGTAATATTATATAGTCTGGAATTATATAGTCTGGAATTTATTTAGAGATCGTCAAAAATGTAGGTTTTTGTTTATTTTTAAAATACTTTTGAGGTGATAAATAAATATTGGCAAACATTCTCTTAATGAGATCATTTATGCAATTATTTACTCTTATTCGCTGATGATACATTAATTAGTTAAATATCACAGTTTAAATCTCAATATGTGTCACAAATATCAATATTTTTTAATCAAATCGGGCAGCCCTATTAAATATCTATAAACCATTAATATGCTGTGAAGGTCATATACAGTACTGTATAGCTGGGGATTTGGGGAAATCCATTGTGAATCTGCAGTCATGCTAGAAATGTACAGTTTGTGAAATTAGAAATTAAATAGAAAAAAGAAATTATAGTTATTATAGAAATTATAGTTAACAATTTAGTCATTATTCTAATTGTGCCTGGTTTCCCTGTCTTTGTAAAAAACTGAAATCCTTAATTTGTTGCTAATAAACCTAATAAATAAAAAATAACTAACTATTGGACATACCTGAAGTGTTGTACATTGACTTTTTTATCAACCCTACTAACTACCAACCCTACCAACCTAGCTAAGATTTCATAATTAGCAAACAAACAATATTTGAATTATATAAATTAACTAGCCTTGGCACTGGACTGCTAAGTTTAATGGCATATAAGTTATAGCCTGACAGAAATGTGCTATATAAAACTCTTAAAATTAGCACTTTATCTTATTAAGAGGATCAAAGTTGGCTGTAAAGTTCTCCTGCTTGTCACAAATTTTAGTCTCATTGCATATCTGCAGATCACTGCAGAGTCTATTGACAATGTGTTCAGATGACTATTATTAAATTTTGAATGACACACACACGCACACACGCACGCACGCACGCACGCATGCACGCACGCGCACACACACACACACACACACACACACACACACACACACACACCACATTTCTTACCCAGTGGTAGTGCATAGTGTGGTGGCAGGTCTGTTGTCCATCACTGCACAAAAATCTGGGTAACATCACAGACAAGACAAAGCAGGAAACTCATCGGCTGTTTTATGTCCTTGCCTCTAACCCAATCTGGCATCATTTAAGGGTCAAAAGAGGTCATAACTACTGTAGGATTCCTACTGATGCACTAACTGTAGTCACATTAAACAGGAAACGTAAAAATGCCCTTCTGCTTTTATCCAGAAAGGTTTTCCAACTGGAGAATTGGGAATAAACATTAGGATACAATCGATACGCATGTTGCATTCTTTCTGGCTTTCCTGCTTCAGACTGTTCTAACAAAATTATGCGGAATTATTCGTTTGGCATACTGTATATATCCTTGCTGGACTGGTCTGCTCCAACATATCTGAGGTCACTAGACAGGAAAAAAAAGCAGCAGTGTGAATTGAAAACATGTTTTTTTCAAATTATTTGCTACTCGACAGTAACTGCCATTTCCAATTGCCTCGGAAGTAAGTTCCTTCAAGGTAGACAGTATAGCAGGTTGTAATGTTCAGTGATGGATAGCAACCTTTCTGTTTTCTTTAGGCCATTTTGAGTGGTCTAGTACAAGTTATGTGACTGGACTCACTTGGAAAGCTTCAGCGTTATTTTCCATCAATACACCTTCAGAATGAAAAGTTTGTCATATGAGCTTAAAGAATTTCATGGCATCACATGAATTTATACACAGATGACTGAAAACTGTTTTTTTGAGTCCAGGCAGAGCCACTGAGGAATCTCTTGTTGTAAGATTATTGTTGTCATTATTTAAACTGGCAACTGTGTGTAAATGCCTGGGAAATTCCCACTACTCAGTTAAATTACTGAACTCCTAAGTGAAGCAACGTCTTCAAATTTGTAACAGAAGTCTAGTGCTTCTACTACACAAGTATAATTAACAGTCTGGAAAACATAATAGATATTTTTTTGCTTCCTCTAGAAGTGATCACACTGGACACCGTGATTTAAAAAAATAGCAGGTGTATTAAAGGAGGCGTCAGTGAAATCAACAATGCTGATGATGGAAAAAAAAAAGTGTATAAGCATTACGTTGGGGGTGTGGCTCATTACAGCTATTAGAATGGGATGGAGAGATGGATTGGGGAAGATAAGAAGGGAGTGGGGGAAAGGGGGAAGCAGGAAGGACGGGATAAGCAGACTGATGAAGCATGAAGTGTGTACATGGGACATTCCTGAAATTCCTCGGCTGTTGCCTCTCCATGCCGTCACTGCGTTTCTGTATGAATTATTCACACACATACCAATCCTTAGTACTCACCACGTTAGAAACTTTGGGATTTTTTTTTATTAGTTTGTTTTTGGCTCCCCATTTTACTGGGAGTCCTCTTTGTGTTTTTACAGGCATGGGATCGTCTAGATTGAATGAGAATTAGCTTTAATTCCCAAAAGAGGTATATCACAAGTGAATGTTGAATTATGGACGATGTATTGTTATTAAGTACACATATTGTAGTTTGACAAGCTTGTGCAAAGCCCTTCAAGAAACATGAAGATGACTTTGAGTTATTGCTGTTATGTTTGAAAAATATGAGGATGGGTTTTCCTCTTGGGATTGGTCTTGAAGATCAGTTATGCTTAGCTGCGTACTTGACATACATTGGAGGCTCAAAAGATTCCCTTCTGTACATGGTAGTAGTGATGGATGGAAACTTCGGATACATACAGGGGGGAGGTTTATCCACAGTTTTAAGCAGTGTGGGCCTCTAAAATGAGCCTAATAGGATTAGTGGGGCTGGTATAAGGGCTGAAGTAGATGAGTGAAAAGGCAGTGATTTCTTTCTAGCCCCTTCACCCACCTCTAACACAGTGAGTTTAGGGGTCATGTGATTTGGAAGAACGTGGTCTACTTACTTTCTTACTGAGGCAGTCTGGCTTGTTTCGAACTCCAGGATTACGGCCCAGCTTCTAAAGCTTAGAGGACTACTAACAAACCATCATAGATGTTTCTCAAGAAGTTGCCAGTCTCTGAGGTAAAAAGTGGCTTCTGCAACTGGCAAATGGATGTCATGAGCTTGATTTTCCTGTTTCCATGGCAATACCTCAGAGAGAAAATGTGACTCATCATGATTATTTGTTTAATACATTCTCTGATTGCCGTGAACTTTCAACATAGTTATTTCTCTAAAAGAGGTACATTATTAGTTGCATCTACCTCATTGCCCCTGTGAGCTGATTCAGTTCTGCAGTGATTTCAAGGTGTTTAATAATACGAAATGAAAAACGCTGCTTTATATTTCATTTCATTTGCAGGCAGCACTGAGTGCATTTCACGTAAGAGTAGTACAGACTATCCTCAGGGCTTGTTTTCCCAAGACTACTGTTTCTACTGTAGAATTATTCACACTGTACCAGGCACCTTGAACTTCACCTTGATCTTACTCATTTCATTTCATTTATTCAAAATGATTTCACATACAGATTTCTATATAAATTAATCATTTAAGAACAAGTGACATTATGACCCTTTGAATTCTAACCAGAATACCTGGAAAAGTCTTAATAGTCCTGCAGCCTATCCTAGGAGACTTAGGGCACAAGGCAGACTACACCCTGGACAGGGCACCAATCCATCACAAGTCACACACACTATGGGCAATTTGGGAATGCCAGTTAGCCTAATTTGCATGTCTTTGTACGGTGGGAAGAAACCGGAGCACCCAGAGGCGTACTGGGAACCTGTCTGGGAATCGAACCCGGACTGTGGAGGTGCAAGGCGACAGTGCCAACCACTAAGCCACTGTAGGTCAAGTTATCATAGTGAATAAATAACAACAATGGTGTTCGGAGCTGATCAACAAGCTGAGGGAGGGTTTCCCCTTATGTGAGGTCATAATAGGGGGGGAAATCTAACTGGCTTGTTTAAACCCTAGGCAAAGCAAAAGTGGATAAAGAACAAAGATTCGGGAATGTATTTTTCTTCACATTGGAGACACATCCGAATGTCTAAAAATAACTGCAAGTTAATTTTGCATAACACTTAATAAGTGTCCAAACACAAGGACACTTTTTTGTTGTTTTTTTTTGTAGTATTATAATATTTTTGGAAGCACAAGAATTTTGGTATTTTGCATGTCAAATGCATATCGCATGCAAATGGCCTGGCCTGTCCTCTCCAGTGACAGTTATAATCAGTTGTATTTTTCAGCAGTGAAATATTGAAGCCTGGAATGTACTTCAGACCTTGATATGAGTTTATTTTCTTATTTTTTTCTGTTGTGTGATATGAGCGTACATATTAAAGCACGTAGCATTAATAATAATAATAAAAAAAAACTTTTAACGTTAACTCAGGATTAACTCGAACTTTTCAATCTCTGCTGGAATGTAAGAAGACACGGTTTTGATAGCATTCACAGAGTGGGAAAGATTTTCACTCAGTGGCATGGACTGGGATGTCCGGCTTATCTCCCATGGAGATTTTACCTTGAGAGGTCTACAGACACCAGACACTGGCTGTATTGTGTGTCTAACCTTAGACTAACCCACTGGTTAATCTTATCCTGGATGAAACTCTGTATATAATTTACTCACTCACTCACTCACTCACTTACTCATGACACTTTATCCTGTACACGGGGTCGAGGGGGGCCTGGAGCCTATCCCAGGGGTGCAAAACCATCGCAGAGCACACACATATATACTCACTCACTCACTCGCACAACATGGACAGTGAAAACTAATTAGCCTAATCTGCATGTCTTTGGACTCGGAGCACCCGGAGGAAATCCATCAGGCACGGGAGAGCATGCAATCTCCAGGCAGACCCGAGACGCGAATCAAAACTGGACCCTTAAGGTGCAAGGCCACTCAGCCACCATGCCGCCTCGGGATGTAACAGTGATAGGAAAATTTTAATGAATAAAAATGTATATTTTATGAGTTATAGACTGTAAGTAGAGTTTAACAGTTTTATGGGCATTTGACAGATCAACAAGTTATCAAGAAAGATAGAACTTTTTCCTTATAGCTTATACTATAATAGTCGGTTCTTAAAAGTAAGCTATAAATAAGACCCTGTAATAATTATTGTGGATCAAAATTAAAAACACCTTGTTTTCAGTAAGCACAACATTTCTCATACCGCCAAGCTAGCAGACACTCCAAGGACGAGCTAGAGGTGGAATACAGTGTTTTAAAAGTATTACCTCTGGTTCCTGCTGTAAAGATAGGCTACTCAAGGAGATTCACTGAAATGAAACAGGAAGGAAGGACTTCCTGCTGGAACCTACTATTATGTACTATATAGGTAAACCTCAAAAACCCAGCATATTCTAGATCATAATATGACAGGCAATCAGTTTTGTGTTGCACAATTCAGCTAAAAATCTAACATTTTGATGATATTAAGTAAGTAATACTTTACAATAATTTAAGGAAAAAACAGTAACTGAAAATGAATGCATGAGTGAACAAAAGCCATCTTACATTATTCTGTGCTTTATTGCCAAATGGATCTGTCTATATCTGAACAGATCTTGGATGGCGAGATGATGCGTGATTACCAATATAAATCTCAATATGACTGTGCTTTAATAATCAATAATAATCTTTTTTTTCTGCACCTAACCAAAACGCAAGCAGTGCCCATGACTCCCATGTGACGCTTTATGGAAATTTGCTTACTTTGCTTGCTTGCCTTTGGTGCCACATAAATAATAAATCCATGGAGTCCCTGTTCATTCAAGGGCTTCTTTGATACTGTGTTTTCCAAGTGGACTGTGTTTTGGATGTAAGCCTGAGCTAAGTGTTCTCCCACTCAACTTGTTCTAGAAGGCACCACCTTAGCTCTTGTCTTGAGCCAACGAGAAAACAGATGACTTGGCGTTTCTCTGGTTTGTGACTGTGTGAGACTGTAAATTGGCCAGCGTGATTGCAGCAATGGGCGTCTCTGCAGAGGAGAATCTATGCATACTGCAGGGTTTTTTTTTAGCATGTGCACTTGTATTTCAGTACTAATGTGCAGTTTCTTGGGTTGGGTTTGCTGTATATTCGTGCAGACAAGATTTCCTGAATTCCAGCAAATGGACCGCATTTCATTCATGTGCTGAATTTACAAAACTGTGGAAAACTGTTGTTAAATTTATAAGAAGTGAAGTAATGTTCTAATGGTACTACTGACTTAGGGCAAAAAATCTTTATGCTTTTTTACAGTTGTGTAGTGGTTGGCACTGTGACCTCGCACATCCAGGGTCTGGGTTCAATTCCCGCTATGGGTTGAGTGTGTGGAGATTGCATGTTCTCCCCATGCTTGATGAGTTTCCTCCGGGTACTCTGGTTTCCTCCCACAGTCCAAAGACATCCAGATTAGGCTAACTGGAATTCCCCCCAATAATCCCCATAGTATGTGAATGAGAGTGTGACTATGGAGTGTGAGCATTTGCGCCCAGCAATGGACTGGCACCCTGTCCAGGGTGTACCCTACCGTGCCCAACATTTCCTGGGAATAAAGGAATATAATCTTATTGTTCTCATGTCACACTAGTACCTGGTACTTCAGCAGACTGTACAGACATTTGAGAATGAAAGCTCATCTGTATTGTGAATGACTGAATTCCTGGCGCATTTATACCACACATTCACATCCCAGCTCTTTAGCATAAAACTTTAATCACACAAAGGGCCTTGAGTACTGTGTCCTCCCAAAGTTGCCCTTGGCTTACTTTATCTTTTTTATACTGGCCTATGTCTGTGTTTCCCTTCCAATCCTATAATATGTATTGTTTATATATAAACCATGCATTTCCTCATATTTTGCTTTCATGTATTTTTTATGTAGCCTTGAGGAATAGGTACTCCAGGAATTTTTTTGGTTCTCATTTTTGTCAAGTTTTCAGTTCCTGTACCTGATCAGTTTCAGAGGAATGCTTTTTTTCCCCGGTTGAGCCACACAGTGACCTATGAATCATTCAAGCATGAAAAAAACATCTAATCGTAATGGTCATTCTGGATGCTGAGTGGTTGGAACAGATGAGAGGGGAAATGAAGTTGCTGCAGAGGTTGTTACATAAACACCCAATTTGTAAATCTTCCAGCACTTTGTATCCTGTCGCCGTAAAGAATTTGTTCCCATTTCTTTAATTTAATCTACATAATTTAATTCAATTTAGTATGAAGAAATGAGAGATGGCTCAAGACTTTTGCCCAGTACTATATTGTCCGTTACGGATACTGTAATAAAAAGGCAGTGTTGCCTAATGGGATGATGTGAATGATATATATGGCATATAATGGTCGGTCATTGTGGAACTGTTCAGTAATCTGAATATTAGCCAAGTTTCTCTCATGTCCATACATCTCCTTATGATTTATTTATAGTAATCATGTAAGTTGATGCAATATTTTGTATATAACACAAATCTGCTCCCTGTCCCATCTTCTAAGCTCTATCAGGCATTTAAAGTGGCTACTCCAAAAATATACAGTCTTCTCCATCTCCATGATTATCCATCCCATCCCTTAGTTTTTCATGTCTGTAGATTTATAAAAGCATGCATTTTCTCCTTATTATTTTTGCATTGCTGCCTCTCAGTCTGTGCAGAGTTTCACCTGTTCTCCCCATGTTCATGGCAGCTTACTCGGGTTTTCCAGTTTTTCTACACCTCTAAAAATGTTCTAGTAGACAGATTGACTACTCTCAATTGCGAAATGTGTAAATAGTGGTGCTAATATGTGTACTCCCATGACTGGTGTTCCATCTGGAGTGAAGAATGGAAATATTTAGAATTAATGTTATACATTCAATACAACATGATCTTAATAAAAAGTCAGCAATGGAAAAACTGAGTTAAGATATTGAGGAAGAGTTGCAATAAAGAGATGATGGAACAGGAGGAAGGTGAAAAGGAGGTGCATATTCAGTGTACTGTTGGAACATGTTCTGTCTCAAGGGTAAGACATTTGACATTTAGCGAACCCAGTCATATACAGGCCAGAGGATGAGCATTGACATTCATTCCATCTGGCAGACTTTTTCCCTGGCTGATTTTCATCTCCTTTCGTCTGCTCTACAGCGATCAATCAAATCTAATGGCACATTCTGCCTCAAAACATCTCCATGTGCTAAGTTAGATTTTAGCAGCTCAAACCATAGCATGAGATCTACTTTGAATTAAAGCATCCTAACGATTTAAAGTTTTGAGTAACAATTAGTGCCTGTAATTTAACAATTAATCTTGATTTTCATAATAGATAAAAAGGTTGTACTGTAGGTACTGTAGGGTGGTCATGTGCAAAAACAGTATCTATTACTTTTTCCATTTATTTTAAGTGACTTTTACCTTGTTTTGGTATTTAGTTATTTCTATAGTACAGCGCTGTTAAATGTACAATTGTTTGGTCAAAATGGGTTGATTAATTTCCTACTGGCAGCATCATCTTCATGTTCTATACCACTTATCCTGTTACAGGGTGGACTTATCTTGGGGTGGGCTATATGATCATTTCAGAAATATTTTTATTTATAGGTGCTTTAGTTTGGTTGCTCTCTTAAGAAACTTGCAAAATATATAGTTTTTTATTTTAAAGATGAAAAATATACCAATCAGTCATAACATTAACACATTAAAACCACCTACACTAACAGCTGTGACCCCTCAGGGCATTGCCTCCACAAGACGTCTGAAGGTATGCTACAGTATGGTGTCTGGCACCAGGATATTAGCAGCAGATCCTTTAAGTGCTGTAAGGTGCAAGGTGGGGCCTTTATGGATCAGAATTATTTGTCCAGCACATCCCATGGATGCTCAGTCGGATTGAGATCTGTGGAATCTGTAGGCCAGATCAACAACCTTGATGTCCGTTGTTAAAAGCGTTATATAAAGTAGCAAAGATACTGTACATACTGTATATACATGGCAAGCTATGATGCGCTGGGTGCTCTCATACCTTTCTACAATATCAAGCTTTACCTTTTTTTCAGCAATTTGTGCTACATTGGCTTTTCTGTGTGACCAGGTGGGCTGGCCTTTGCACCACACATGTATAAATGAGATTCGGATGCCCATAATTTCACCAGTTTACTCGTATACAATTAATAATCAATGTTATTTACTTCACTTGGCGGTTGTGTCAGCAGTGTTGTGGCTTTAGCGTAATTGTGATAAGGTCATGGATTATACTATAGTCTTAAAATTGTATTACTTTTGCCGGATGCCTACCTCTACCTTCCACAACATTAAACACAACTTATAACAGAATAACCAGTACATGCCAGTTATATTATCGGAAAATACCTTTGGTTTAGGCTGAGCTGCATTATACCCGTCACTAGTCCTGTCACTACATGGATTAAATATTGTAAACATTGCAGCTGGGATTGATCATGATACTAGACATTCCTATGCTGCTCCTATGATCCCTTTTTATTTATTCAGTCATGACCCGTGACACCCCCAAAAACAGCTCTCCATCGCCAGTTATTTAAATGCCTGTGCAAACACACATGCACACACACACACACAAATCCTCTCTTTTGGTGATTAGGGTCCCTGGTGACCAGGCTAGCACAGCATAATTAGCATGCTAAGCCAGCCAATGGTGATTGCTTCATTATTTTTGAGATAAGTGTCTGTTAGAGCCATTTGATGGATATCACATATTTGACATTAATCCAGGCTAAAGCTCCTTAACAGCAAAGTTGAGGCCAGGGTGAAGCCAATTTAAGAGTTAAAACTGTTGCTTTGTTCACAACATGGCTAATGACACGTGGAAAATGCTTGCGGCCGGCAACAGCTTTAAAGCAGCTGAAGGTTGATCTCCTTGCATCATTCTTTTATCTAGTAGACATGAAGAAATGGTGGCTTGTCAGAAAACGTTTGAGGGGATAATAGAAAAGTGTGTGTGGTTTTTCTTGTGTAAGGAGAGCTGGTGAAAATAAATGCTAATATGACTCATTGCTACAGTAACTATGCCACAAACTGTAGCCTAATGAGAGCTCAGAATATTTAAAAAATAAGGAATAAAACTTGAGGGTGATGTTGTTAAAGTAAAATAATCAGCAGTGGAGTGATGTCCCATGACCACCATAAAGTAGATTATTATTATTATTATTATTCCATAGGAGAATGTTCCTTTCATATTACATAATTTTTAAAATATTAGAATATTTATTTTTCCTAATGAATATGTTGTGCTTTAAATGTTCAGAGGTGAAGGTAACTTTACTTCGTTACTGGACTTAACTTTACTTGAGTAGTTGAACTTTTACTTCACTATATCTTACAACAAATATTAGTACTTTCTACTCCATTACATTTCAGTGGTGCATAGTATTGTTAGCTACCTGCTGGCTGCTATTCATGATTTGCCTTCCCTTATCATGTAGCAGGTGTTTGAAATCAGAAGTAGAGACAGTTGCACATAGTAGATGATTGATAGCAGGTTCACAGTCAGGAAGCAGAGAGCGAGTGTGAGTCTTTTACTACGACTTTAAGGCTAATACAAGCTTAGTAATATTTTACCTAGGGTATATATGCATTTACACAGTTCCAGGATTTGTGTACTTTGCTCACAACCGAGAATATCCGCAAGATATTATAACAGCTAGTCGTTCCCTCACCTTCTTTTTTTCCCGTTTGTATTTAATGAGATAACACAATACAGCTTGTCCTGTTAGTAAGAAACTGGAAATCACAAGATCACAGTTGTTATGAATTTCCTGTGGCAAGAAAAATCTACTGGCTTTAACAAAGTGTATCAAAATCCTCCATACTGTACATAGGGGAAATGAGCATGGAAAACCCCACAAGCCTTTTTCCTTGAAAACTAAATATTAGGCACAGATACCACTCAGATGTGCCTTCTTATTGCATATGGCTTCGATAAATTTTACCCCATCCTCTAAAGACCTGACTCAACAACTTCTCACTGCAGTGGCTGGATCTCTTATCTAATAAAGTCGTCCACTTTCCTCGTCGATGAGACGTCATGACTATGATATATATACATACAGTGGTGTGAAAAACTATTTGCCCCCCTCCTGATTTCTTATTCTTTTGCATGTTTGTCACACAAAACACATCTGATCATCAAACACATTTAACTATTAGTCAATGATAACACAAGTAAACACAAAATGCAGTTTTTAAATGAGGGGT
>JAQQZS010000019.1:11910447-11932613 GCA_030068045.1 Platyallabes tihoni | reverse complement strand
TCCTTTTATACTTCCTGGTTTGACGCCCGCCTTACTTCCGGGTCCTAGTGCTAGGCGCAGATTGAGTGTGCATGACAACAGGTAGTCCCCAATTTATGTTCCGGGAACACGTTCATAAGTCGGATTTGTTCTTAAGTCCGATCAAAGTGAGGCTAATCCACCTTTGACACTAATACAAAAAGTAAAGCATACCAATCCATATGTCTAAATGTCTGTCCCCTTTCGCAGCAATACCAGCACGTTGGGCAAAAACGTATTGGACTGTGAATTGTGTTTTTTTAAGTATTTTATGATGTTGTTGAGGAAATTAGGATTATTCACCATCAAGAGAGCTTTACAGAATAGCCATGTTTTATCATCGTGCTCTTGAACTGATTTACTAAAACCGGTGAGGTCGACTCATTTCTCCCACACCTCCACAAGCACACCCATACTGTACAATAGACTGGACTTTAGACATTTTATAGATTCACTTACACACTCAAAATATTGTATATAATTGTAAATATTGGTCTCTTGTGCACATGAGCAACTTTCCGTGAATGTTCGTAGAACTGTGGTTCAGTCGTATCTGCTGAAATTCGTAACTCAAATGTACGTAAGTCGAGGAATACCTGTAATGATGTTTAGATGATATCCACCATCAAGACAACAATGTTTTTAAAAGTTCGATTGACTTTTAAATGACATTCAGACATGTTGAATGGATAATCCCAAACAACATACAAAATACTTCAAAACAATGAAATTCTAACCATTATTTGGAGCATTTATGCCAAATAACATCCATTTGCGCAATGTCTGACTACATCCATTGTCCCTTATGGTTTTAACAGCGATTAGAATTCCAACTGGAGTTTATGACAGACACAACATCTTCCCGCACACTCCTGGTGTCCCAGTGGTCAGCAGGTAGCGCACCCAATATAGGGGCATGAGTTTTAGACCCACTCGGGCCATCGGTTTTGTATGAATTTGGTTTTCATTTTAACATTATCCCATCTTCATCTAGTCAACCTTGTTCTGATGTCATTTCATCAAATTAATACTAATGTTCAAAAAACAACGTAATGCCAGCGTTGTCCCAATGTCACTAACGCTGTCAGATTAACATCACCACAACAACCAAAAATTCCTACTATGTTCTGGAAGTGAATTAAAGCTCCTGTGAACAGGAATGTTGTGATTGATTGAGTACGGTGCATATTTATTTCATTATTTGATAGTACATTTAATTTTTTTTTTTATAGTAGCACTGTTGCCATGGTGATCTGTTAAGCTTGAAGAAAGCTCTTTCTTCACAACCTTCACAGTCAGATTTTAGGGTCAGACATGACTAATACGTAAACGCACTTGTAATGTTCAGGGACTGAGTAAGCACTCTCCGTTTCTGCCTCCCCCACAGTATGGGAGCATGAGTCAGAGGTGTGTGTCTGTGTGTGAGATAGTGTAGCTCCAAATGGCAGTGTTGGCACTGGAAGATGAGTCAGCCATTGATGGATGAGAGGGAGAGGATTTATGCTGCAAAAACTCCCTCTCTTGGTCTCTCTGGCACGCACACACTCACACACACACACACACTCGCACACACACTCGCATCTATGCACTTACAGCTTGTTTCTGGTAATTCTGTCTCTAAAGAACATCGTGCTGTGATGTCTGTAACACATTTCATTCGTAGCACAAATTGCATTTGGTTGCGTAGCATATTTTAAGCGATTAACAACATCATGTAGAGTCATGAATAATGTTGAAAAACCTTATGCTCTCACATGGGTCACAGATGTTCTTTGTTACTCACAGGCTTGAAAGTGGTTTTATTCCCTTTAACTTGATGGAATTTTGTCAATAAAACATGATCCTCCTAAGAAGATGTAATGACTATATTAATCCATTAAAATTTAAGTTAGTATGTAGAGACTATCCCTGATAGCTTTGCACAGACTCACGGCTGGATCTCATATCCCGTTCAGACAGACTCAAACTGCTCGTAGAATCAGTGGCATTCCATGCACAGGGGATCCAGCTGACGCTATGTGTGTCCCGATTTAAACACACCACTTTGTTGTGTATTGAGCAGCGATTCATGTTTTATTCATAAAGCTGATGTTTTATTGATGCGGTTTCAGAATTCTAAGTACAGGGAGTGGAAGCTAGAGGGTGTTAGTGCACCTTACTGATTCAGACTAAAACTGCAAGCACTAGTAATGCGTACTCCTCATATTTAATGACCGGGAACAGGTGGAATATGAGGCCTGTAGATCGTTTTCCTAACAGTATCAGATTTTTTTATATATATATATTTGGGAGGTAACCATGTTAACTGGACTATTTTTTTGGAATTTCTGCAGTCAAAAATTGTGTTATAGCAAGACATCATCAGAAAAGCGATTACTGTATGAATGACACATTATGGGATTCTGTTCCTTGTGGATACTTTATGGCACAAGCTTTGTCTTATCAAGACCCGTCATCTCATGTTTTTTGTAAGCAAACAATAAACTATTTGAAATGAGCTTATTAAAACAATAGTGATTATTTCTCATCGCACACAAGTAATTTATTCTTTAATGATTTACTTTAAACCCAAACCCTGCAAGCTGTAAATGAAACTTCGTATATGAGGGTGTCAATATTGACTAGACTGGTTATATTAAAAGTTCCGTTGGTCTTATCAGCGTCTTCCTGTTCAAGTCTCCTCAGTCACTGCTGTGCAGGTGTGAACGTGTTACATCAGTACCTGGTGCCATTTATCAAAGGCTCAGTGCACAGTTTGGAAAACGTCTGGTTATCTGCAAATAAAATTTGGACTGATATTCTAAGGAAGGTGAAAGTTTTTTAAGGAGAATCATTACTGGTGATGAGACACGGATTCATCACTACGGAAATGGCAGAGTATGAAACGTAAGCATCCTCAATCGCCGACCAAGAAAAAGTTCAAATGTCAACCATTAGCTGGAGAATTACAGTTTTCTGGGATTCTCAAATGCCAGTATTGGAACATTATTTGGAAAAAGGTTCAACAATCAACGGTCCTTGCACAGTGAAGCGCTGAAGCCTAAACTTCGGATTAAACGCAGTTGAATGCTATCCAAGGGCGTTGTGATTTTGCATGACAATGCACGTCCACATACTTCTGGCCACACTGTCGAAATTCTGCAAAAACTTTGCTTTGAGTTTGACCATCTTTCCTATAGTGCTGATGTTGCTCTGTCAGACTTTCACCTGTTTGGTCCCCTGACAGCAGCCCTACAAGCCTGAAATGTCACTTCTGATGAAGAAGTGAAGACAGTGGTGCATTCGTGGCTCACAGCCTAAAACATTTTCTATCATGTATTTTTCTTTTCTAAAAATTAATTCAAACAAATTCTACAGTTTGTGTGCGGATAATAGTTGACTCAACCTAAGTACTGATATCTTTCCTGTAAATCTCTCTGTAGATGACACTTTAGCGAGCAGATGAGTGTTTGTTAATAAAACTTGGTCTCCAAATAACAAACTTTCCAGAGTGATTATCTTTTCCTCGTGCTATCTTGATCCAAAATTGAGGTCATCTGGGCCTCAGCATTAATAGACACAGCACAGATCATTACCGAATGTTAATTGCTTTTTTGCTTTTTTTTTTGGCCTGTTTTTAATTTCCTTAAAGTGTTTCCTGTAGATGGAAGGACCCTCATAATTAGGCAGTTTATTCTAATGAAAAACAAATACTTTACTGGATCAAAGAGTTTGTGTGTGTGTGTGTGTGTGAGAAGATGAGTGTGTGATTTTGGCCACATTTTTTTTGTTTTTCAGGTAAAAAATGGGCAGAAGGTACATTAGATAAACAAAAAGAAAAGTGGTGATAAACAAAAAGTGAAAAACAATCTGACCTGCAAGTTGCTGGAAATTTGGCTGTAGATTTCATCTGTGATAATCTAGTATATTAAAATATTTTTTTTCCACCCTCAAACTTTTAATTACACTGGACAACAATTTTTAACACTTACTTTACTTCAGAGATAATAGGTGCTACTTATTATGTATTTTTATGAGCTGAAATAAGACAGTTTTCAAGATATTTGGGTATTCCTTTTAGGGTTGTATATATTATCCATATTAATAAGCATAAAGTTGTAAATTTCTTATAAGAGACACACACAAAGAGGCGTATATTAGATACTGAATGAGAACTTATCTTTTAGTTTATATAAAAAATTTGCTTATTTGCATAAAAATCTATATACTGTAGATATAATGAAATTATGAGGCAAGAATAAATTAAAATGAAATTTCATATTAATATTGTACTATATGTCCAATGTATATAGAAATAAATGAAAACCTAATATCTTAAAAACTGTAACCAATCAATAGTTTTAATTTATTTATTTTTTGTCGAGTATTCCTTGAATGGGTCTGTTCTTACTGTTCAGCAGTAATCTTATAGCTGTAACCACTGACGGGCTCTATTTGTGCTGATACCTTACTCGCCATACTCATCTCTTATTACTTCAATATTGTTGGGAAAAATCTGCCTCAGATAGGCAGCAAAATGTATGTACGAATTTAGAATTTTCTAAAATTCTATTCAATTCAAGTTCAATTCAACTCTAATCAATAGATTTAATCAATAAATTATCGCAAAGCAATGCTAGAAAATTAAAATATTGGGAGTTTAATTAGAACGTACTGTATATGGAAGAAGGTATACGCTTTAACTAGCAGTTCTTCCCTGATTAGCAAGCCGAGGGTGACGGTCGCAATGGAAACCTCCCTGAGATGACCTTAGGAAGAAACCATGAGCGAAACCAAACTCAACAGGGAACTCATCCTCATTTGGGTGATATCAGCTATCAGCCCAGTGTTATTTAAACCTTGTACTATCATTCACAAGCAGACTCGAGGCTGTCATTCCTGCCAAAGGTATTAACCAATTAGTACTTGGTTAGTATTAGTAAGTTGGTTAGTATACTTGATTAGTTTTGGTTAGTAATTAGTAAGGATTTTAATCAATTTTCAGGGGAGTGTGAGCCATAACAAAACTTTCTTCAGCACTGTATCACATCAGCATCCAGGTTAAACAGAAACTCTAATCAGATTGATTTCAATCGAATCAAAGAAATATTGTGCATGTAAATGTAGCTCACGTACAGTAGGAGGCCCAGTTTATTATGCTTTCAATGGGGCCCAGAATCTTTAGTGGTGGTCCTGTCCTTTTACAGCGGTGACCACTGGCATGAAGCTCTAGGGCACTGCAGCCAACCAACAAGTGTAATGATGATGGCTCGAGTGGATGAATGAAAGATTTCAGTTCGGGGCATTACATGCCATTTCGTATGCAATGGTCAGAGCAGAGCACTTTCTTTCTTATTCAGTGATAATATATTGTAAAGCTATCTAAGGGGACAGTTGGTTTTTGGGTTATAAATGTACTGTAGCTTGAGGAAAATGACTGAAATCCTAGACATCTTCAGACTTCTGTCCATTTACCTTTGCATTTTTCTGTGAATAACCGCGATCGCTACAGATATAATCCTGAAGTGTAAGAATGTAAAGACATATTGATGCATCCCGTTACTAATATGTCTTGATAATGCTAGGTCTCTTCACCAGTTATCAGAAAGTAATGTGCGTTTACTAAGGAGCAAAATCTAAAAGAAGCTCGTTCTCTTTTTCAGGGATGGACAGGGTGGGGGTGAGGATCCGGGGTCATTTTAAATTGTCCACACTTGTCTGGGTGTTATCTCTCAGCTACAGACCTGGCCTTACCCTCAAGGATTTCCAACCTGACAGCTTGTGTAAATAGGACACCAACACATGCACAGAGAGAGAGAGAGCGAGAGAGAGAGATTGTAGAATGATTGATTTGTGTGAGTTTACTGCGTGTAAGTACTCAGTTAGTGAGTTGGGCTTTTAATAATAGTCTTTGTGGATCTATGTTTTTTTTTTTAATCAAGGATGGGGGAATTGTAATGCAACACAAATGTGTGTGTGAGCTCTACTCACAAAAGGGATGCCCCTTGATCTAAAGCTGGAGGATTGGGTTTTGTTCCAGTAAATGTACACTACCAGATCAAACTGCACTATAGCATCAGCATAGATTGTTGTGGGAAGGGATTTGACAGCCTAATCTCAGCTCAGCTCTCTTAATTCTGTGGTCACTGGAGAGTTCATCCCTCTTTTAAGTGTTTCTCTGGAGTGGCTACATTTGCATGCGTAATAAAAATGTCCTATTATGTGCCACAGTCATACAATTCATCCGAATCATGCAGTTCTGCTGAAAAAACCTGAACATGCACATTATTTTCACAGAAGTGAAAAGTGGTCTATTAAAGATAATAGTGGATATGGAAATGTGTCACAACACAACATATCCTCGTGTAAAGTACAGCTTTTTGCGTCTTACAATAATGTTTTGTTTTTCAGAATCTTGGCTACAATTACATAATTTCCAGCATGTATTAATCTCCTGCCTTTAAGGTCATATACTACTTTATGAGCCATTACTCCTTCTTTACCTTCTTCCATATATTTATTTTCCCCTTCTGTTCATCAAATCATCCTCCTCTCACTCTCTCTTCTCCTTTGAGTGTCAAGCCTGGGTCTCCATAGCAACTGCAGGATCTCGATTAAACAATAGCCTAACTCCAGGGTCACGGCTTCAGGGATGTGTATGAACCCACACACGTCTGTGTATGTCTGTGTGTGTGTGTTTGTGTGCATGTTCCTTTAATTATGCCAAAGTGCTTCCCACCATACAGAGAAATTCACAGTAACATACTGTAGCAGCAATAGCAACTCTTCAAATGAGGATGTTATTCAATGCCTACTGCATTCCGCTGGATCTCTTCTCTCTGTCCTCTTGTGTCCAGAAGCAACTGAATGTGAACTTGATTTCTGTCCTCTTTCTCCTCAAATGCCAATGATGTAGAAATGTAAAAAAATACATTTTGTATTTGCCTGTTTTTCTCTTCTCCTGGTTATATACCAGCTCTCCTGTTTCTATGATTCCTGACAATATTTTCAAAAACAACACCAAATTCTTGACAGACTGCATTTCATTATGTCTAGTACAGTACATAAAAAAGATGAAGAGGTCAAGTAGATGGGGTCTATAGGAAAAGGAAGGAATATTACCTAAATATCTGCTAAGTAACCCCAGATCATAACACTGCCTCCAGAGGTTTGTACAGTGGGCACTAGATATGATGAGTGCATCACTTCATGTGCTTCCTTTCCTACCCATCACTTTGGAATCGGATCAACCTGGACTTATCAGACCACACGTCCTCATCAGACCGTTTTTCATTGCTCCAAAGTTCAATCTTTATGATCCCTAGCAAATTGAAGAATTTTTTTGTAATGATGATTGAAAGAGAATCCTTTGTACCCTCTGTAGCATCGTGATGATAAAACCTCACTGCCAGCCAGTAATCTGGTGTAGTAACCCATAAAAATCTTTTTCTCATATCTTTTTTATTACTGTCGAGTGGTCAGGTGGCACCCAGTTATTTTATTGTGGTGACACACCAGTTAGAAAAAAATATTTCAAAATGTAATTTTCGGCTTCTAGTTACTACTTTAGCAACGTCAGTGCTCAAAAGATTTATCAATCTGAAAGGCGAAGAACCAATATTTTACAGTTTATGTTCTTGTATGTTCTCCCAAACCCAACCCAAAAAAATCAGGACCAAAATAGGGGGAAACGGTTACTTTCATTCCTTTATTCAAAACCTTTTTCTTGAATAAGGAGAGAAAACGTTTTTTAGTTATATGCAGTTGGAAATCAGCCTTTAATGTTCAGTCTAATGATCATTAAGTACTGATTGTTAGATATATGGTAGTAAGTAATGTAAAAATGTACAGTATATTTGTTCTATTTTTAGCCAGTCAGACCTTAATAATGCAGGCTAATGTTAAAGTGCAATACTCACGCATCGTCTACACCGCTTTATCTCTTATACGGGGTCGCATGGAGCCTATCCCAGGAGACTTAGGGCACGAGGCGGGGTATGACCTGGACAGGGTGTCAATCCATCACCACGTAAACAAAAGTCAAACCAGGACTTTTGATCGTGCACAATAACAGAACACAGTTATAAGAGTAAAACCTTCCTTTATTTCTCTTTCTATTCCCCTGCTAAACTGATCCACTCATCCCAGTGTTTCACTAGTTAATTTCGGTCTTGACATAGGAACAGTCACTGTTGGCTTGCATTTTACACATAGTAAGGCATCTAAACAATAATAAATGAGACTGAATTTTTGTAACCAATCACAATGCAGAAGGCAAGTGTTATCATACAAGATGGGAAGTCTAACCACAAAGTTTCTTCTTCTTCTTCTTCTTCTTCTTCATACAGTATGTGCCGCAGATTGAATGCTTCAAATGACTTTGTGCATGTTTTATTCTATTTAAATGTTTTAAGCATGTAAACACATCTTATAGGATCAGCGTTTGTGCAAACAGTCAACAACGGAATCTTTAATCTGAATTATTTTAATGGAGAAATATTTTCCATGTAAACATAACTATTGTCAGTTGAATTTTTCCAAGCATACGTAATTGGATATCATTAAAGCTGATAGTATAGGCTCCAGGTCCCCGCGACCCTGAATAGAGGATAAAGCGGTATAGAAGATGAATGAATGAATGAATGAATAAAGCTGATAGTATACAGTACATTAAACCTTACAGCAAGCCCTAATTGGAAATGTTAAAATCTGTTAAACTGTGCAAGTAATATTTGTTTTGTGTTAAAATAATCTTTGTAAAATTCCTTTATACCTACCTTTATATCTTATTATTTCTGCTGGCATAAATGTGGGAATCTAAGAAGCAATCTTTTTTATAGTTCAGTTATCACTTAACGTACTGCTCATAATTAAATGATTTGTCTGCCTGGAGTTTGGAGCATGCAAAGCTCTTCTTGTTGCTATTCTTAACATTATTTCTGCATATTATTAAGTGTACTGTAGTGTATGTATTATGCTGAAGATGTGCATCAGTGAATTGCTCATCTTTAGTAACATGCCTAGCAATTTTGAAAAACAGATATAGAACAGCAGTTGCGTCAGTGAAAGTGAGACAAATGCAACATGTACAGTAGGCAGAGTTTTGGTAATCTGTACTGTTGACTTTTTGTTTGTCTGTTTGTTTGTTTGTAATATATACTTTGTCTTTTGCTTTCATGATTAAGCACAGACATGGAGAAGTTTTAAAACTAAAGGAGACATAAAACACTGTCTTGCTCAAAAAATGCGTTTTGCATTAAAAAGCCATTTCCTTTGAAGTACAGAGCCAGCTAAATATGGATGTGCTATCTACAGTAGGAGTCTGGGGCTGTAGGAAAAGAAAGGAATGGATACCTGTCATTAAATATGATATAGCTTACATGTGTAGTCGTACAGTGCACCTGGAATGTATTCCCATCAGTTTGCTTTTCCACATTTTGTTTTGTTATAGTCTTATTCTAAAAATGGATTAAATTCATTATAAAAAAAATTCACATGTACTGTACTTAAGTATTCACAGCCTTAGCCATGGCTTTTCAAAATTGAGTTCAGGTGCATCATGTTTCCACTGATCATCCTTGAGATGTTTCTACAACTTGATTGGAGTCCACCTGTTGTAAATACAGTTGATTGGACATGATTTGGAAAGACACACACCCGTCTACATAAGGTCCCACAGTTAACAATGCATGTCAGATAAACACAAACCAAGCCATGAAATCCAAGGAATTGTATGTAGACCTCAGAGACAGGATTGTATTGAGGCACAGATCTAGGGAAAGGTATAGGAGCATTTCTGCAGCATTGAAGGTCCCAATGAGCACATCCGTAAATTGAAGAAGTTTGGAACCACCAGGACTCTTTCTAGATTGGGGCGTCCAGTCAAACTGAGCGATCGGGAAAGAAAGGGCCATACTCAGGGAGGTGACCAAGAGGCCAATGGCTCTAGTGTTTCTCTGTGGTCTGAGAGTCTTTCAGGTACCTTTTGACAAACTTCAGTCAGCTGTCATGTGCCTTTTACAGAGGAGTGGCTTCCGTCTGGTGACTCTACCATACAAGACTTTCTCCACAGTGCTGTTTTTAATAAATTTGCAAAGATTTCAAACAAACTCCTTTCATGTCATTATAGGGTATTGTTTGTAAAATTTTGAGGAAAATAAGAATTGAATCCATTGTGGAATAAGTCAGTAATATAACAAAATGTGAAAAAAAAAAAAGTGAAGAGCTGTGAATACTTTCCAAATGCCCTGTAAAGAGGTACAAAAATGAAATTGTCCAGTTTGAAAGTTTTACAAGAATAATATAATGAACATTTTGTTGATACATTTTGTTGATATGTACACTATATTCCCTGTGTTTTTCTGATTTTACCACTTTCTCCCTATTCCCATCAGGCATTCTTCTGATCCTGTCAGTATCAGAGAAGCTGGTATCCTTTGCAGAGGAGCACCCCCCCAGCTGGACACCGCGGAGTCTCGTCTCCATGCTACATTCGCCAAACCCACCTGGCTTGTGGAAGGGGTCTAGTACTGGTGACCAATCCTCTTTCACAGGTCACAATGCAGCAGTATCTGCCCTGGCATTGAACCAGTTGCAGATGGATCGCACTACCACGATGAAGACTAGCCTTGGACCAAGTCCAGTATCTACAGCGTCAGACTCTGATTTGGCTGCTGTTGCTGAGGGGCTTCAAAGAACTGAGTATTCCCAACCATTGTCCATAGACACTGATAACAACCAAGGGATAAAAGTTGAAGAGTCAACCAATCCCAGTTACCCTTACTCTTCATGGATGTCATCAAGGTTATCCATTCCTCCTATGGAACTGGAAAAAAGCCTCAGGCAGCACGCTCATGCCATCACACTGCGTGATACTGCCACTCTTACTGAAGTCCCCACATTGGTTGAAAGGAAGGCTGAGCCACAACAGCAGTCCGCTAGTCTGTCCACATATCCTCCCCCCAAAGCGGCTAAGCACTCGGAAACGGATGGCGTTACTGTCACTGCTGTGCCTGCCAGCATTTCTAACAATGGCAGCTTAGCAAAAACATTAGGTGGCAAAAATATGCCTGCTAATGGGACCAGTGATCCCATCTCCTCCATGAGTAGTGTAACAGACACAGGCACCAGCTCCGTTAAGAGCAGTTTAGGTACATCACTGAATAGTCCCCCACTTATAAATGATTCAAGCACCTCTGAGCTTCTGTCAAGAACAAATGTGAGTAGACTTCCTACCACCCCACGAGGGTCCTTGGGCTCAGGGAACCAGTCAGGCCCTGATCTTGACTCGGCTGATAACCGTGCCACCATTTGTCTGACCAAAATGGACATTGTATGGGTGGTGCTTGCCATCAGCGTGCCTGTGTCATCCTGCTGTGAGTATCTGCCATTATATGTGACCATTAGATATGACTTGCTAATCTAATGAGCTTTATTGAATCCATTTACTTAATAAAGTGTGCAAGTGAAATGAACGCCCTTTCTTTCTAACTAGCTAAAATTATCTGTTCTTTAGACGTTATGAAATTTGTATGAATTCTCAGTTGATTGTTTCCTCTGTTCTGCTTCATAGCTGTGCTGCTGACAGTGTGCTGCATGAGAAAGAAGAAGAAGTCAACCAGCCATGAAAACAACCTGAGCTACTGGAACAACACCATCACCATGGACTATTTCAATCGCCATGCTGTGGAGCTTCCTCGCGAGATACTGCCACTGGAAACTGTTGATGTACGATAAACTTACCAGTTGTAAACTAGAACTACACATTAATTTATGTGGAATTGTTAAGCCCTTAACATCGTGTTATCGCGCGATATAGTATCAGTCAAAAGATTGGACACACCTTTTAATGTTTTTGTTAGTACTTTATTTTATGTAATTATGCCATACAACCAACAGTTTTTGTAAGCACAGTAGTGTCAAGTGCATTTGCAAAACCCATCGAGCACCATGATGGAACAGGCTCTCATGAAGACCAGCCCAGGAAAGAAAGACCAAAACTTAACTCTGCTGCAGAGACGTTCATTTAGAGTTATCAGCTTCAAAGTCACCAATTAACAGCACCTTAGATGCCGTTATAAAGGCTTTACAGAGCATACATAGCAGACACATCTCAATATCAACTGTTCAAATAAGATTATTGCATATTTTTAATGCTTTCTGCATTGTTTAACAAAGTAGAAAGAAAAAATTGGAAAGATAATTGAATTAAAGCGTGTGTCCAAACTTTTGAATGGTACTGTAAATCAATTCTAATATTATTGGCACCCTTCATAAAAAATAGCAAAAACATTAATGTTCTGAGAAATTGATAATTATTCAGTTAATAAAAAGAATTCATGCCAAGTGTTGTTTTATTTTTAGAATAGTTGATTGTCAAAAACTTTATTGGCATCATTGAAGAGTACTATAAATATAAGTGAAGGAATTTGCATCTTTGGTGAGAATGGCTCTTGCATTTGACCATTTCCTGTTTCACTGAGGTATGAATATGATGTGAGACATAGGAAAAATCATTTTGCAGTCCAGCAACATACGTTAAACCAAAGGACATTCAAGTCAAATGAGAAAAAAGACATTGCTGTACAAGGATTAGAGAATGGACACAAGAAAGTAGATCAGCAAGGAGGAGCCCAAAGATCACAGTTTCAGGACTGTAAATTTTTGTTGAATCTTTGGGTTTCACCATTTTAGAATCGAGTAAGATGTCACTGCCATGAACAGAAGCTTTTTAGACAAGGTTAATGAAATAAACTCTTCCTGAGCCAAATTTATTTGTCAGGCAACACTGGAATTACATCTGGCATCATGATTTGTGGTCATAGGAGACAAAAATTTGAGTGCTTTGGTCTTTTTTGGTGAAAAATATGGACTTACATAGAGTAGCATGTCATACCAAAAGTAAAGTACAGTGGTGGCTCTTTGGGCGGTTTTGCTGCTAGTGCAAAGTCAGTGGCATAATAAATTCTATCATAATGAAATCCATTCAACACGCCATCATTTTAGCTGCAAATCTGGTTAGATCAGCCAGAAGGCTGAAACTTGGTCTTCCAACAAGATGATGACCCAAACCACACATCAAAATCAACAAACAAATTTAAGTTACAGTCAAAGGTCAAGGTTTTTCCAGTGCACATGACAGCTTCTGCATTAACCCTGATTTTAAATATGTGGTCTCAACTGAAATCAGTTTACAAGAGAATCTCCAAGAATTTCAGTGGTTTGGAAATTTTCTGCCTAGAAGAGTGGTCCAGGATCCCTCCACAAATATTCTCCAACCTTGTTGAAACAAGTGGCTTTTAAGCCCAACAAATACTAAAATATCATTAATTACATTATTAGTTGTTATAATTATTTATAAACAAAAAAATCTCAAAAGGGTGCCAATAATTCTGGAGTTTGAGATATATATATATATATATATAGTATACTGTATATATATACAGTATATTAAGGGTTATATATGTAAATTAGAGTTTTGTCATTTAAAAGGTGAAACACATATATTTTAGATTTCTTACACTTAATAGTGTAATAAGTGAAATAGGTCAAGCCTTTTTTTGTTTTCATTTCAATGGCTACGGCTTACAGCTTATGAAAATCAAAAACCAAGTATCTCAAAATATTAGATTATTTAAATCTTGTTTGAGTCAATTACTGCTCCTTGCAACTTTCTGTCTACTTCAGTACACACATGCTGACTTGACATTTGTCCGGGAGGCAATCATCAACACCCTAAACAAGGGGTGAGCCACCTTCACCGAGTCATCACTGAGTAGTTGGCTGTTTGCAGAGTGCTGTATCAAAGCATATTCAAGAACTTGGGAGAGCTTCACAAAGAAGGGAATGAGGCTGCAGTTAGTGCATCAAGAGCCATCGCACACAGACATCTTCAGGAAATGGGCTATATCTGTTGCATTCCTATCAAGCAACTTCTGAACCAGAGGCAATGTCAGCAGCATCTAACCTGGTCTAAAAAGAAAAAGAACTGGACTGTTGTTCTGGTTTGATTGTACTGTGATTGATTGGCCAGCCAACTCGCCTAACCTCAGCTCCATGAAGAATCTATGTCAAAAGTAAGAGGAGAAACTCCCAACTTGACAATACAGATCAAAGACCGGGTTGCTTTGATATTAGCCTTCAGCTCTAATAGTAATATCAAAGCAACCTGGTTTTCAATCATGCCTCAGTAATGCCACAGGTTGATTGCCTCCATGCCATGCAACATTGAAGCAGTGATTTGTGGTGAAGGAGCCCTGACCAAATATTCAGTGCTTAAATGAACATAATACTGGATTTTGAGCTTGTCTGTATTGATGGGTCAAGTGTTTCTCATCTTCCTCTTGACAAAAGCCACACAGAGAATCCGGTCAGGTGAGATAGCTGACCAATTATGCACAGTAATATCATGGTCAGTATTTCAGTTAGTGATAGTTTTGCCACCGTGGGCAGATGCTATGTCCTGCTATAAAAGAAAATCAGCATATCAATGAAGTTTGTCAGCAGATGGTAACAGTGGGTGCTCTAAAATCTATTTGTTTATGGCTGTGTTGAACTTGGACTTGATAAAACACAGTGGACCAACACCAGCAGATGACAAATTACCCCAAATCATGTCTGTGGAAACTTCACATCAGACAACTTGCATTCTTTGCCTCTCTACTCATCTATTCATGGGACCTTGATCAAATGCAAAATTGTATTCTATCTGAAAAGAGGACTTTAGTCCACTGAGCAATGATCCAGTTATTTTTCTCCATGTCTGTCTCTGGGTCAGAAATGGCTTGATACTAGGAATACAGTTGTATACCTGTTCCTGAAGACATTTGTGCATGGTGGCTCTTGATACACTGACCCTAGCCCTACTCCACTCCTTGTAGTTCTTCCAAGATCTTGAATCAGCTTTACTTGACAATTCTCTTAAGCTTGTGGTCATTCCTCTTGCTTGTGCACCTTTTTCTACCACACTTTTCTCTTCCAGTCAACTTTTCATGTATATACTTTGATACAGCACCTTTCGGTGGTTTCCCCTCTTTTTGGAGGGTGTCGGATGATCATCTTCTGGACAGCTGTCAAGTTAGGAGTCTTCCCTCATGCATGTACTGAACTAGACCAAGTGAAATATTGGATTTTTTATTTTCTTGAACTGTAAGTTGTAATCATTAAAATAAATACAAATACAAAAAAAGCTTTTTACTTTACATGTATTGAGTCAATGAAAAATAGTTTTTTAGACTTTTTTAATTAAATGTACAGTACATTTCCATAATATAAATTTTTTTTGAGATGCACCATATAATTCAGAAACAAAGTTATAATACAGTTATAATACCTATATGCAAGGTTGAGTGAATTGGTTGCAGGGCAGAAGAAAAGATATTTTAGAAATTCATAATGTATTTTTCTTAATAAAAGTATGAACAAATAAGCAATAAAAACAGTTTATCTTTAGTAGTTTGTCATATAAAATGTATATTTCTTTATTCGAATACCGATTTGTTTCGTTGGCATTAAATTATAATACATGGTGTATCACATTATTCCTGGCAGGAATCTGATTTTAGGAATCATTGGGCACCTGTGGTGTATGTGCCTGCTGCATTCCATGCAGTTAGTTCCCCCCTTTTGCTGTACTCCCACACTTCTGGGAAGGCCTTTGTCAAGATTTTTCAGCCTGTCTATAGGGATTTAATTGTTTGTTCAGAAGTGAGATCAGACGCTGATGTCAGCATTCCAGTCGATCCCACAGGTGTTCAGTAAGGTTAAGGTCAGGGTTCTGGCAATACTTCCACACCAACTCACTTTTTGCACAGGGGCATCGTCATACTGAAACCGGGTTGGGCTTTTTAGTTTCAGTGATAGGAAATCTTAATGCTAACACCATACCTAGACATTATATACATTTGTTTACTTCCATTTTTGTGACTTTGTTGGAGTGACGGTCAGGTGTCCACATACTTTTGGCCATTTACTGTGTTTTTTAATGATTTGTATTGTGGCATGTTTGCTGTGTACCAGAAACATGACATGCATTCACTGAACATGCCATATGGTTTCTTTTGGCCAATGCAGTATTTGACTGGTCTCTAGCACCACCTAGTGTTTAAGTCAGCATATACTGTATATCTGTAAAATACACATGCTCATTTCTTGAGCAAGCATTCCGTTCCAGCTTGTCTGCACTCAGTACTTGTGTCATTGCCCTTTATTTACAAGTTACCTGCATTTTTATGTCATTTTTCAATCTTTTTATCGTGTATCACACTTTTGTAGTATACAGTACAGTTCATGTTTCCTTTATATAGCTTCCTCACAGGCTGTGTATCGTCATTTCTGTGACAAGTACCGATCAGACACAATCTGCCTTTTCAGTTAACAGCCCTGAGTTTAAATGCAAGACTGATTCGTTCACTGAAAACTGAACTTGTATATTTCAGGAGCGGGAGACTTGCCTACCCCCTAATGGTGACTACAGCGACAGCGGTGTTGTCCTGGTTAACCCTTTCTGCCAAGAGACTCTCTTCATCAACAGGGACAAGGCCTGTGACATCTGAGCATGTCAACATTATCAAAGCTTATCTGTTTCGTTTTTCTTTCTGAGTTTTTATTATATATATATATAAAATTTGGTGACTCTTCAGAGACTTGAGCTTTATATATATATAAAGATGAGATATCTATAGATGAGTTTAAAAAAGACAAATGAATGAATTAAGAGCACTCTTGCTGTAAGGGTAAGTCCCCTTGCATATTTTTCCTGATGTACATTTTCTACAGATGCTTAATTGTAATAAGGGTTTTTATGTCTTTTTTGGATAAAAGCAGCGTGTATGTGTGTGTGTGAGTGTGAGTGTGGTTTCCGTGGTGTTCAAGTGGCTTGGAATATAAAGCAATGCAATGTATGCTGTAAAGATGTGTGTGATCTTACCCAAAACACTTAAAAACTTAAAAGCCTGATGAACTTGAATTGCCTCTGTGTGTGTGTGTGTGTGTGTGTGTGTGTGCGTGTGTCTGTGTGCGTGTGTGTGTGTGTGAGTAGTGATGCAAAAGCAGATGGCAATTGTAATGTGCCTGGGTTCCAGGAGGTACCTAAACCCTGTATTATGATCTGTAGAGATGTAGGAGTTTGTAGGTATGTCAGTGAGATTGAGGACATTTCGAGTTTTCAGCCCTAGAAGTCACCAGCGCAGGGACTATAAAAAAAAAGTCTGTAGTCTCGTCGTGGGCAGCACTGTGTTTCTGTGTCCAGTTGCGTGTGACATCTAACGCATGTATGTATGTGTGTATTGGTGCGTATGTTAGATTAGGAATCATGTCACATGTTACAGGATACCGGTGTTCAAAATTGTTCCTACGATTCACACATGATGATATTAGCTTGCCTTGTTAAGCTTATCTGTGTTGGGCAATTTTGTATCCTTACATGCTTAATGCATTCTTTCTGTTTATTTGGTTTATACAGTGGCACTTTTATTAGCTCAGAAGGTGATGTCTCGTATGCCTGATGACAAAAAAAGCAGTTGTTTTTTTAAGGAGGATAGGAAAGAAGCCCTTTTTGTCTGTTTGTGTGTCTTTCTGCCGTTTTATCGTGAGCATTGAGGTTTGTCCAATCTCGGACTGTATTGTTTAATGCTGAAAGAATAAGACCAAAAGTTGTCACTCTGTAGTTCTTCTCTGGTGTTTATCGCTGTGTTGTACAGTTTTGTTTCGTTTTTTTTTTCTTCCGTTTGGATGATTATGAATATAAAACACTGGATGTAATAGAGTAAAAGTATTAGACTAAGTGAACAAATCAGAGAAAATATTTTACACTGCAATATTTACTTTGATCATATGTATGAACCTATTGTTATTTCACTAAATCATATCTTGAGTCAGCTCAGTAACAGTTTCAATTGTCTGTGTTTATCTTTTATTTAAAAAAATATATACCTTTTATCATCCTTTTATTTTTTATTATTTTACATATAGAAAACATCTATAGGAGGGATATTGGCTTTATTGATGATTGCTTTACAGAGTTATTAGATGAAGGAATCACATTTTCAACTTATTTTGTATTGTAGCACATACACTGTACTTTTTACTGCTGAGCAATAAAAGAAAAAATGGTTTATGGTGTTTCGTGGCTCATTACCGTCCCAACAGTCTGCCTCTGTAATGTATGTGGTTAACCTGCTGTTATTTTTGTACATCCTAAAGCAGTGGGTACAGTACATTTGAGGGTACAAAAAAGTTAAACAGCAAATTTCAAGTTTTGCCAATTATTCTAAAATTAAATGACGTAAAGGGCTTTGACTCTGCCATTTTAACAACTTCAGTAGTTATTGAGCGTGTCTAGCATCATTGTCCTGGAAGGTGAAGTACAAGTTTTTTTCAGGAGTAGAACAGACTGTCTTTCCCTTAATTTTTTTCTATTTAGATCTATCCATCTCACCATTAACCTTGACCCATTTCCTAGTTCCTGCTGATGAAAAGGAGCTCTACAACATACTGCTACCACTACAAAGCTTTAATACAGCAATGAATCACTTAGACTGACAATGCTGACAAACATCACAAAGAACAAAACAAAAAGGTTCAACTGATATCACATGGTAATGTAGTTTACCACAAAAGAAAATTTAGCATTTACTTTATGCAGCTAAACTAACACACTGAAATTGTGTAACTCTAGAGGATCCTTATGCCTGGTGTCCCATCAGTGGCTAAACTATCCAAATGATGGCCTAGCCTACAAATCCACATATATACATACACAGTCCATATCACTTATTATATGTAGGGGCCTGGAGCCTATCCCAATGCGGGGTACAAACTTGGATAAAGAACCAAGCCATCACATAAGCACAAAGAGTCAGCTTACATTGCATGTCTTTGGATTGTGTTAGGAGATCTGATTACCTTGAAGAAAACCACCAAGCATGAGGAGAACATGCAAACACCACGCACGCAGCCCAGAGATAAGATTTGAACCCCCAACCCTATGGAAGTTTGAGGTGACTGTGTTAGCCACTAATCCAGCATGCAACCCTCCAAATACAAATCACATAGAAAGTTTGAGTGTTTCCACAAGAGAGAAATTGAAGGCTTGATATATGCAAAAAAAAAAAAAAAACAGCAAAATTTTCAATGTTGAGTCAACACAGAGAGTACTACAGTAAATTAAGACTACAGTGTTTATACGTTCAGTTGGACTCATACGACCTATGAAAGTGATCAATCAGTACTGGGGGTTTTACTGTGTACCATTTCAGAAGGGTAACATTTGAAATTAAGGATGCTCACTCACTCACTCATCGTCTATACCGCTTTATCCTGTATTCAGGGTCCCGGGGGGCCTGGAGCCTATCCCAGAAGGCTTAGGGCACAAGGCGGGATAAATCCCGGAGAGGGTGCCAATCCATAGCAGGGCACACACACATACACTCACACACTCATTCACACGCTATGGGCAATTTTGGGAACACCAATTAGCCTAATCTACATGTCTTTGGACTGAGGGAAGAAAGAGGGAGTTCCTCGGAGAATACCCACCAAGCAGGAATCAAACCTGGCCGGGAATCGAACCCAGATGCTGGAGCTAGCCAGTGCTAGGACCCTCCAACACACTATTAAAACCTACAAGGATAGTGCTCAAGAGTCAATTTTGTGGGGAAAAATTTATGACTGAAGATCATTTAAATGCTTGATAAAGTTGCATCATAAAAAATGACAGCAGAAATCACATCTATGTTTAATAGTAAGAGCACTTTCACACACACAATCTGACTAGAACGTACAAGATTTGGACTTAAAAACTGCATGGGATTTATAAAACCACTTGTTAGTGAGAATAATCAGAAAAAAAGGATTCAGTTTCCTGGGGAGCATAATGATTGGACTTTGGAAGAACAAGAAAAAAGGGTCATGTGATCTGATAAGTCCAGATTGACTCTATTGTAGAGTGATGGGTGCATCAGGGTAAGAAGGAAAGTGATGAATCCATCCTGCATAGTGTCCACTGTACAAGCCTCTGGAGGCCATGTTATGATCTGAGGTTACTTCAGTTGGTCAAAGTTCAGCAAAATTGATTGTGACAGGATCCTAAAAGAGTGCTCTAAATATCAAGAAGTTGTTGACTTTAAATTATTGTTGCTAAATGTTATTCAGTTACTGATACGTCTATATGATGCCCACAGGGCTACTTGCCCTACCTTGCAATGTATGTACACTTTATGTACGCCTGCACATACTCAGGAACCTGCGCTGCCATTATTTAAACTGCAAAGTTACTGAATGTTGTGTAATTACTCTGTATAGTGTTTTTGTACATTGTTTTATGTTAGTTTGAGAGCTACAAACAGCCGAAATCAAGTTCCTTGTGTGTGTCAACATACTTGGCGAATAAAACCCGATTCTGGTTCTGATTCTGAGGTGTACTTATTTTGTCAGTTCAGTTCAATTCAATTAAATTTTATTTGTATAGCGTTTTTTTTAACAATGGACATGTCGCAAAGAAGCTTCACAAAAATAAAAATCCTGGATATTCATTTAAAGAAATGTTTCAAATTTGAGACCATGCGTTGTTATTTAAGACTTTGTTTGTTAGTACTAAGAATTCCTTTCACTGTAACTAATCTGTTCCAGCAAAGACAATGCCCCGTACACAAAGCGAGCTTTGTGAATACATGGTTTGGTCAGTCTAGAAGAATGTTTGTGCTTTCCACAGAGCCATGACCTCAACCCAACTGAACACCCCGGAACCATCCAGTCATCAGTACCTACAGGGGAAGCTTATTACCAATGCATGCTGTAATTCTCAGCCCTCTGCTAAGATGACTTGACTTGCATTTAATTGAATTAAAATGGTAAATAACTTAATATGTGAAACACTAAATTTTATTATTTGGTGTTTCAAATGTCAAACCTCCCAGGAATTCCTTTAATGGCCAAAACATGTGGAAATCTCTTGACCAGGACTTTATGGAGGATGTGGCAGTAACTATCGGTCCAGAGTTCCTGTAATGTGCAAGTGGTGTTCATAAATGATTGTGTGTACAGTTCCCACAGACAGACATGTCTCATCTACAAGTTGGTAACAAGTTATCCATAGATTTTCCAATGATTGTCATTCATAGACGTCTGGCTTTCTTTAAAACATTTGCAGCATTTAAAATGTTTTTACTGCGGCTCATCACTATACTGTGCTTAAAGTTTTCTGTAAATGTCAATTGGGTTTATGCCTTTGTTCAAGAAAAATTTCCCAGTTTGGCTTGAACACCGCATTTAATACCCTAAGGTATTCATTATTTTAATAAGATATGTATCTAGACTTCAGCAAAAAATACTAGATATTGTTTAGTTGGGAATGGTTCCATCTGTACACGTACTCTGTAGTTGTAATTGCTTGGGGAGGGGAATGGGGACACGAACAGGGAAATGAGAATAATAAAGCAATGTCCAAGAGGGAAATTGCAGTGACAGGCTATCAATTGTCCACTTCATATTTAAATTTCAATCAGGTTATGTATAATATTCTATAGAAATGTGATAAACATAATTATAAGGGAAATTCCTCAGTTTCTTACTGATCTCTCATCTTAATTATTTCAAGAAATTCATGACACAGCAGGAAGATCAGGACTGGCAGGCACAGTGGTGCAGAGACTGAGAGGAATTAGAAACTACATGATCACAGAAATGATCAGAATGGTTCATTAACCAGAATGTGTTCTGTCAATGATTTTTTTTTTTATCATTTTAATTCATGGAAAAATCATTGCACCACTTGCTGTGCAGTTGAAATAAATAAGATACAGTAAACCTAAGGAATGGATGATTTATGACTTTTGATGTAAAATGTATGTTGTTACTTTTGGGGATGGGCTTAAATATGATGTTATGCACAATACTTATCAGTATATTGCCCTTGTGAAAAGCAGAAACACTCCCCCTATATTGTCAGGTAAGGTGTCTGCCTGAAATAAAATACTAAACAAACACTGTGAAACAACATAATTACTTTTTAGTAATTAGCTTTATGCTGTAATCAAATGAAGGTTTGAAATATTTCACTTTATTTAGGCTAATTCATTCATTCATTCATTCATCTTCTATACCGCTTTATCCTATGATCAGGGTCGCCTGGAGCCTATCCCAGGAGGCTTCGGGCACGAGGCAGGGTACAC
>JAQQZS010000019.1:11872170-11888409 GCA_030068045.1 Platyallabes tihoni | reverse complement strand
TGTGTAAAGCTGCTTTGAGGCAATGACAATTGCTAAAAGCGCTATACAAATAAAATTGAAATTGAAATTGAAAATTAAACTTCGGATTAAACTACAGAGGACTGCTATTTAAGGGCGAATATTTACTGATGAAGACATGAAGACAGTGATGCATTTGTGAATCGCAGTTCAGGACTACGAGGTTGAATATTCACTTCTGATGCGTTCTGAGTTTGCAGCTCAGCCCAAAACATTTTTTAATGGGTGATTACGGAAAAGTATTGAAAAGATTAGAAAAGTCAAATTAGTCTTTTCTAAAAGTTAATTTAAACCTATTCTACAGACAGAGTGCGGATAATTTATGACTTACCCTTGTACAAATTTTCAGACATGGCACAATCCTCCAGAAAAATCATCATGTTGTGTGTTATATAAATATATGAATTACATTGATTCTGAAAAGAAATTATTTTGTTGTTTTATTTCAATTCGTTTGTGATGCAGTGAGAGGCCTGACAGGAGAGCATACTTGATCCTGATGGTAGCATTGAATCCCTCACCACCATGTCACTGTTGACTACATTCCACCCAAATCCACACTAAGGTGTTTTGAATAAACAGTGTTCAGTAGTGTAATTGTTCACTCTACCTGGAGATTGTAATCATGAAGGATTTTGACGAGTGAGTCTCTGAGATTTGGGATCTCCATGCCTTCTTTAATGCGGTGGATTAGGAGAATGGGGTCCACATGGGTTCCTATGTTGTTCAGGAGACCTGTGATGAAGGCTGGAGAAGTGATGTGAAGTCAGATAATAATATATATTTTTTAAAACCATTATTATGAGATCAAATTGCAGTGCTTTTCTTTCCAATGTAGAAGGTGTGCCAATATACACGAGTTAAACCATTTCATCGATTTCAGCCTCACAGGAGCGTTCAAACATGTCTGGTCCTGTTTAACAAATATCACAGTTTGGTCTCATGCTTTCAAATTGTCACTGAGTGGCAGGGTAGCAGGCTTGGACTAGACCTACGCGGTTTATCTATGGAGTAAGAGATGAGATCCTCCCAGAGTTCAGCATCATCCTGCTCTTTGGCAAACTCGATGGCCTTATCCACGTCCTCCAGCTCCTCCATGATCATCTGCAACGCCCGTCTGCAGTTCCCCATGCGACCTGTGGACAGAGCAAATATTTTATACCATTTATAGTCATGGTTAACGCTCTAAAATGTCTACATAGACATGTTTGCTCCTGCTACCATTTATTAGAGCTAGAGTAAGTCTCCTTTAACTATAACTTTTTTTTTCTTTTCCTTGAAGTTAAAAAAGAGCTTGGCATGTTACTAGGAAACTGTCACCAGGAAAGTGCTAGCCACATTTAAGTCTCAGAAAACTTAAAGGGGACCTATTATTCAAATGTTAGTAATTTTTAGACATTCTGATGTGCGTGTGCAAAAAATATATATATGGAGAGAAATACGTTCCCTTATTTTTTTTTCTTTTTTCATTTTTGAATCACACAGACTTAAACAACCAATTATGTTCCTGTGTTAACTTATAAACAAAGAAAGAAATAATTAAAGAAATGGAAAAATTCGGGACCTTGAAAGTTCGTGCTTTACCTCTTACTGTTAAGCGCTCACACTGGTGGCTCCTCTCAAATAAAAGTACAGAGAAATGAGACTCAAATGAAAGTATGGCAAAATCTGACCTGATTATAAAAGTGGATGTACACAGCCAAAAATGTACGCAAGTGAGAAGAAGACAGTGGCTACTTTTAAATTTGTACTATACAAAAGTCTTGAGTCACTCCTCATTTCTTCATATTAAATTAAATCAAGTAATGTAGATTAAATAAAAAGGGGAACAAATGTTTTACTGTTAGGATACAAAGTGCCGGAAGATATGATTAAAAAATGTATTGTTTATATAACAATCTCAGCAGCATCCTCATTTCCCCTCTCATCTGTTCCAACCACTCAGCATTCAGCATCACCTGTATATTAATCATTCGTACCTGTTTCTCAATGATTCTTTTTAAAGCTAATGCCTGATTTTATTTGTTACTGATTTACTTAGGAGCAAATCAGAAGCATTATATCCTGTAAATAACCAAATTTTCACTGTTATCTAAAAACTAATTAGCTTCTGGTTTTGCTGCTAGTATTTATTGGCATTAGTAAAGAAAACAGGTCTTCAAATTAGCAAGACATAAAGCACCTAATTCTGCTTTTTCTCTGATATTTCTTCTTTCCTCTAGCTAACGTCATGGGTCTTTGCTTCTTTGCATATTGATACAATTTATACAGGTTTGGATTCCACACTGATGAACTTGACTGGACGCTAAACAAATCCCCTGCAATTGATAGTATTTATTAATTAAAAATATTTGACATCCTTGTTGGTCAAGAGCTCTTTTGTGGGATCAGACCAGATGCACTAGTCTTTACTCTGCACATGCATGGATGAGCCCATGACCCTTTTGCTGGTTCAAGCTACACTTCAAGAACTGACTGTTCACTTGCTGCCTAATATATTACACTCCATGTCAGATACCATCGTAATGAGATAATCAGTGTTGTTCACTTTACCTGTCAGTGGTTTCAAACAGATTTTTAAAAACTTTACTCAATAAAGAAAAATATATAATTACTATTGCAAAAGCTTTTTATCTGAGAGACAAAAAAAAAAAAAGGTTTTTGGGCATTAGATCAAATTATATTATTATTATGTTGTTGTTTGTTGTATTAGAATAGTGACACTAATTCAGGCAGCATTTTGTTATTAAAAATAATGGCTAAATGTAGAACAGAAAGAGATCCCTAAACAGTAATCAATTATCAGAGAGGATTTCAAGTTGAAATGCTTTAGGTTGTAAAAAAGCAAAGTTATTAAAACAGAAGTTCTGTACTGTATGTTTGTATTTATGTTACTGTATCACTGGATCTTTCATTATCATAGTGAGAAGCGTCACACCAGGAAATATCAATACGCCCACAAGAGGATGTACTCACTCAGCAGAAAGACTGTTTCCTCCACAAAGTGTCGCTGCTGGCAGATCTCTAGAGCCTACGATATAAGAGCAGACCGAACATGTATATTTCACTTGTGCAAAGCAGGATCAGACATGGAGATAAACATGATAAAAGATCGTGTTAACGGCTGTACTTTCTCCAGTGGGCAGTGAGTGCTGTCTCTGAGGAAGGGTAGAAGGTTGGACCGGTCGTACTCAGCATACAGACTGATCTGCTTCTCATGATATCTCTGGCCCTTGTGGTGGTCTCGTTTAAAAAGCTTGTGCAGGTACTGGGAGCAAGAGGAAAGATGTGATAAGAAGGTAGATTTGATAAACATTGCAATGAACGAGCTGAAAACGTGACAAATTGAGGAAAGAGAAGGACGTTGGCAAGTCTATCTGATGAATCATTTCAAAGCCTTTTCCTTCTTCTGTTCAGTTTTCAGAGTTTGATAAGCTAATAATATATTTAGGTTTTTTTTTGTTTGCACTGTGCATTGCCTCATAATGAATGGTAGTAAACTGGGTTAAATTCCTGGATTGACAGTATGTTCTAATAGTAGACTCACCTATCAAGATATTTACTAGGTTACATTTTCTAAAAACAACTTTCAAAATAAACTTATTTACCTTTAAACATAGCCAGGTCACTGAGATATAAAAACTTATAGTTTTAATAATAATAATGAAAGGAAACTTCCAAATCCCAATACACACCCTACATCCATAAAGTCCAGAAGCATATTGGGGACAATCAAGTGCACTCAGTCCCACACTATGTCTACAAATCAAGTATAATCCCATAACACATGTCGATTTTGTTAGACAAGTAAGGTCATAATTTTAACCACTTGTCAGATTTTGTTCCCTAATGTGTAATCAGTCAAGCGATTATTAAAGCTTTACTATGAAATACAATTAAAAGAAGGTGGAAAAAATAGCTTAAACATTCTATTAAAGACCAGCACCTTTTCATTACAGCTGTTGTGTTCAAAATTAATGGTAGTTTTGTGATGCCACTGCAGCCATTAGATGCTCCAATTTCCTTATATATTTTCCACTCATTTTCTTGGCATCAGCAACAAATAATAAAGCTTTAAATAACCCCGAATTTGCCGTCACTGCTGCTTACCACATGCAACAGCTCAGGTCTGTCTTTCAGCTCTTCAACCACTCTGTCCACCTGAAGAACGAGAGAAAGAATGAAAAGTCGAGACACACCAGTATACAGTTTGTGTGTTTTTAATCAGGAGATGGAGCGCAGTGGGGTGAACTCACAGATATTTTATCTTCATTATCCAGCAGCATGTCAACAGCTTTCTGAAAAGCAGAGAGAAAGAGGCGGATTTTTCAGGAATGTGTGACAGGTAATCAATGCACTCTTCCCGACCCGTCCAGCTACACAGCGCTGATAAAGACAATCTATAAACGTGTGGAACATCACACATCAATAACACACATCAATTTAACACATTAGCTCTGTAACTAAGCCCTTTAAATCACCATAACTATCTTGTTTTTATATCTGTGCGATTAGTTACTTTTGCTTGATTACAAACGCAGGGCCCTGGGAAAACCAATTCTTATTATTAAATATGAACATTTTCTACTATATACAGCACATTTCTAAAAACTGCAGGCTAACCTAAACTGAAATTGTTGCCTTATTAGCACAATTACAAAAAACAGATACAAATATACATATGTGTGTGTGTGTGTGTGTGTGTGACTTTTTTTGTTATATATGAATATTACAGACTTAAAAAACTGAATGTTTTTCAAGAATTTTGAGTAATCATTAAATGTTTTTAGTATATTCCACATCTGGCTCTGTCTCATCAATCAAGAGAGAAAGCAAACATGGCATTTAAACAAGCTTGAATTGCCGGAATTGATTATGTCCTTTTTGATATGGCACAAAGCTATCCAACATCAAAACGTGTACTTGAACTGATATACATTAGCTGCACATTAACTGCTGCTGTGTTAAACTAGCTCTTTACACAGCATATGCTTGTCTTTTTGATAGGGTATATGTACTGTATGTCTACTTAAAACAGACTCTACTGACCACCATACAAATACTGACTGCTTGATATTTGATTAAAAGGGATTCATCAAAATTTTAATACATTGTTAAACATGATGGTTTACCTCCTTGTCAAAGTCCATAAGAAGCACAATTTTGTCCTCGATGGAAGAGAAGAGGTTGTGTTTGTGGATAAGCTGGTAGACGTCTTTGTGTCTCAGCCTCAGGTAGATCTCCAGAGCTCGGTCATAGCGCTGGTCGTATGTGTATCTAAAGACAGACATTCAGACATAGAGGCAGTCCTCACAGTGAGAGTTACTGCTATGAGGACACGCTATTTGCAACAGTACAGTAACTACGTATTGCAGAGACAGAATCTGTGCAGTAGAGACTGTTAGAGCCAGAGACTACGCGGTTAGCGCCCAACATTTATTTTGTGGAACAAATCGCCTTTCTCCATCATTTTCATCAAGTCCTGGTAAGTAAGTTACCCATGTGGCTTGTTCTGTTAGTGGATTTAAAAAGTGACTGGTTAACCTTCAGGTGTTACCTAAATACCAATAATAATACCTTAAACTATTATAAAACCTATGTTAATAATAATAATAATAATATATAAAAAAAAAATAATGATATAATGATATATATTTCTGTTGGTCCAAAAGTGTTACAGTAAACTAGTAGGCTAGTGTTAACTAATTCACCATCTAAATTTAGTCATCAAAACAATCCATGCACCAGAAGAGCTCTATATTTTTATATTTTATAATATTTCAAATTTCCTACTACCAGTCTAAATTATATTACCATTGTTTGGTAACTATGGGCCTCAAGTCTATACAGTATCTTCCATTCAATAACAGGACGTGTTTCATTTGTTTGCTGGAAATTAGTTTCTATTTGTTCAATAATTTAACTAGAAACTAGAAAATTAAAAACAAGTTGAAGCATTGTCATGTGGCCTGGTATGTGTCAAACAAGATAATATCAACTTTTTACATGCATGCTGTGTATAATTTATAACAAGTACATATATTATATAAATGCTTCATAATTTACTAATATACAGTACTCGACCATATCTGAAATTCACTCCAGCATAAGAAGTGCCACATCGTGTTACTCACAATTCCGCCAATGTAGTAAGTAGGATGCTATTGGTCGGGTCCTTTCTTAAGTGGTCTATCACAGCCTGAACTACAGTCATGTTGTTGTAGAGCTCTCCCGGCCACTCTCGGATCAGTGTAGCAAAACCCTACAGGAGACGAGAACTAAATTTCAACTTGTATAGCAACATGATAGAGGAAGCAGACTAAGAAGGGAACCTGTCCTGTTCCTGGTCACACTCCATAGTGGAATTATAAATCCTTACTCACATACATTAGTAAATTATCAAATCAGTCAAATAGTAGAAAAAAATTCTGGTAAAAGGATTTCATTATGGGCACACTGTGAATATTTTTTAAGACTGGTATTGGGAAGTACAAAACATTAGGGAAGAAGTGTGTTAGAACAGAAATTATATTACAGTGGAGTGCATTAAAAAAAAATTCAACTACCTTTCAGACCTGTTAAAATGATAAAAAAAAAAAAAAAAAAAAAAACCTTTATTGTATAATACACACTCACTTCATAGTCAGTCTTGAGGAATTCATGCAGGATCATTTCATAAATGGCAGGTCTGAGGCGCAGATCTCCTCTGGGTAAGTACTTACTGATGGCCTGGAGTCAGGGAAAGATTTTAGATAAGAAGTGAAACACTTGTATAGAAAAGTGTAACACGTGGGACGGAGCTACACAGACCTTTTATTGAAGCAAGAAAGGTAAATATAGCAGTGTGGGAACTACGAAAGGCCGTAAAGCCTGGAGGAGATGTAATAGGTCAGATTGTTCTACTGGAAAATGAAAAAGCTGCCAGTGTAAGGAGACTGATATACTGTGTGGATACAGTGGATACATTTTTGTAGCGCTATTTTATTTTGAAATTTGTCAGTATTTTTACAGACACATGAAACCACAGTGTCTCTAATAATCACATTCAATTAATGACCCCTTGATACATGAACATTTCCCTCCAATTCATATTATTTATAACGTACCTTCAATTGTCCAATGGTTTTAAACCTGTACACCTCATTCTCCCACAGCTCCATATTCTTCCCTAGCACTTTCTGACACTTTCTGTAAGGAGAACCAGACAGACATTGTGGCATTTCTCAAAAATAGCTAACCTTTTAATATAACATAAACCTTAGAACTTTACAGTACCTTGCTGCTGCATCGTAGTCCCCCTTCTCCATCAGGTGATTGATGTAGGCCATCCCGATTTTCTGATAATGTCAAATTGAATATGCTTAAGAATTTAATGAATCAGTTTCACTAAAATCGTAATAATTCCATGCTTAGATCCTGACAGTCTATACCTGAACATCATGCCTTTTGATATTTTTGAAGCTGATCTCTGCTGCCATTAATGCCTCCTGTAACACACACCAACTTTAAACATCTCCAGAAACATACAGATCATCAATATAAATAATATGATACTATTATATTTACAAGTTATTCAATAATTTGCTGCTAATCAGACCTCATATTTCTTCTTGTCAAGCAGCCAGTCAATGTGGTCATCTTGGTCTCTTTCTTTAGCCACTACAATGTCTTTGGGGCTTACGATGTAGAACAGAGACTCTCCCTCTGAGTGCTCTATAGATAGACATTGGTAATGTGGTAAGACATTTGGATTTATGGCTGGCATTGTGGCAAGAAAAAAATAGGTGTAAAGATTACGATAAAATAAATAAGTTACAATATGCTCTTGTCTTTTTTTTTTTGTTGGGTTATATTCAAACAGATAATAATGCGCTAAAACTGTAAATTTTTTTGTCTATATCTCACTACTGTGTTAACAGCTCTTTCATGTTTGCATATATACTCTACAGTAAAATAATTAATCAAACTGAATCATAGTGAAATCTGGAATGTCAGTGTGTACTGGATCATTTCGAAAAGATTCACACTCTTGGATAAATGATGGCTTCGGGGATATGAAGGGATACGGCCTGAGGCTGCCAATTCAACGCAGTAAATTATTTAACTTTCCCTCTATTGCTCTATTTCATTACCCAGTCTGTAGTCCCGGCATTCGTTCTCCTGAAAGTTGCGGACTGTCAGAGCATCCGACGAGATCTCCTCACAGCTCTCGGGTAATGACTGGATGATGTCTAAACGTGGACGTGACCGGAACTCCTCCTCCTGTGATGCACACAATTATACAGTTAAAAAATCCCCGCTCTGAATGCTGGCAAACAGACACACATTTTGCTGACATCCAGTCATCCTGCATAAACCCTAAAAAAAGAATGCATGTTCTTCATATTTACTCTAAATTTCTACTAAAATGTACCTACACCCATCAGCCATAACGCCAGGATGATGGGCACCCAAGGCTCATTCATGCCCATAGGGACCAAGGGGCCAACCTGTCATATCCAATCCCACAGAAAAGCCAATGTAGTTGAAAAAAATAGCCAATGCTGGGGATGATATAAAGACACCAGAATACCCAGTGCACCACAGCCCACTATGCATTGGGACCAGCAGGCAACAAGCCCATGGCCGCCGACTGTGCCACCAAAGTCCCCAGATCCCAATCTGATTGATCATCCATTGGAGGCTCCAACTCAAAACCTAGGTAGTTATGGCTGATCAGTGTATGTACAAATCCAAACTTTATCTATCTTTATCAGTACAAAAGTTTTCATTTTGATTAGAGTCACAAAAGAAAATGTCTATATTTAACAATTAATATTACTGAGTATGTATAAACTATTTATAGAACATCCAAAAAGGAGGATAAAACATCTGCACAGAACATATGAATTATAGAACATACTATGTAGTGCGGTATAGAGTGAGTAAGTGTAGAGTGTAAAGAAGTGGAATCTAATTCAAGAGAATTAAATATCAAGTATAGTCATGCAATTTTATATTTAATCTCAACAAAACCAGGCATGTCTTTTCTCATTGAATCTCTTTCTCCTTCAGTCTTTTTTCTTTGAAAGTTCCACATTCCTTATAAGTGGTTTTCACTTGACATACCATGCACTGTTTATTGCAAGTCCTCTAAATTAGCTAAGTTAACACTACTTGTTTATGAGTGGAAATGCTTTCTTTTTCATTCGGCTGCAATGGAAGCAGCTAAGTTCTTGCTGCTTCAGAATTGGCTACTGCTCACATCTAAACACAAGAGCAGGAAAGGTTTGCTTCCCCAGGGCAGACATTCCTAGTAAGTAATTAAGCTTCGAATAAATGATCTAAACCATTTAATACACAGAGTGAGAGTAAGAAATCTTACCATATGCTCAGAATTCTCTCTAACAAAGTAAAGAGTGACAAGCTGATCAGCCAAAGGGGCCAGTCCGCTGATGAAGAACTCCGTCTCAAATGCGGACACTGCAAGAGACAATGACGGCAGGAAATTATTTGGTCAGTGAATGTTTCCAAATAAGGGTAAAATATTTTGCGTTTCTATAAGTTTAAAGTGTAAGATAAGAATTACCAATCTCAACATAACGACTTGGTAAATCTCTCATTTCTGAAGCGTCACGTTCCTTGACAACACAAATCTAAAACACAAAAATATATATATGAATTTGGTCCGATAGAAAATGTTGACAACAAACCTTCAGTGAAAACATACCCACCTTAACTGAACATCCCCAGCCAATAATAAGTGTGGTGTTATCTTTCCAGCAAAGGCTACATGGGTACATGTCAGGCCTCAAGCTGGAGTTGTCCCGTAACACATTGGTGATTCGTTGCTTACTGCTGATGTCGTAGATCTTCACCCCCTGAAGGAGAATGACAATTTGACCATCGTGGCTAGGTGTAGACAGCAAACACTTCTATTTTTCTTTCCATATACATTACTGGATTTATGTCAAAGTGCAAAAGCTTAGCACACACATTAATAAACTGGAAATTAGACGTACAGTTTTACTTTTGTTTTTCACTCAGCAATCAATAGAATAGGATATTAGGGCGATTCCATCCAAAGTTAATCTTACACAGAACAAAAAAGTAGGAATAATTCATAGTGTTAGTACCAAAACCATAATGATACACAAAAAACACTACAGCTACTTATGCTGAATTAACATTTACTTGTAAATTAAACAGTAAAGCCCAATGCTGTGTGTCAAAAACCATGAATCAATGAATGAAACAATTATGAAAACTACAAAGAAAAAAAAGAGAGGATAAGAAAAATAAATTAATGGTTTAATAATTTTATACAGTAGTCAGTTTTTTTTTTTTAAAAAGGTTAAAATTTATGTTTAAAACTTATATAGTTTGCAGAGGACTGATTCAGACACGTCGCCATAAAATGCAATAAAATTATTTCATCCATAAAATGAAAATGTCAACTCAGTTTATTTGAAATCATTTATTCTAAAAAATTTTATATTCTAAAAAAATACACCTCTTTTCTGCAATTATCTTTAAAATTCAGTTTGTAGAAAACCTTTATTCTGTCATAAAAGTTCTAATTAATGTCACATCCATGACGCTCATAAAATGCTGGATATTTTCAGAATGTAAATAATTGTATGAAACTTGAGGATCTGATTGTTTTAGCTTAAGAGATTACATTACGTTATGGAAATGTATTCACTGATATTAAGCTTGTCCATGCTCTGAGGCCATTTGTTTACTAATAATGTCATACCCATAACAATAGAGGTGCCAATAAATGTTTGCATTCAACAGTAAATTCTAAAAACTTCAAACTCTTCTTTAAACATAAAGTTAATTACAGATTGCAACAGCTTCATTTTAAATTTAGCATCCGAACACAAAAGGTGCTATTCCACTGCTGCTGAATTTTCCCTTTTTTCAGGCAGTGTGATTACAAAGCATGACATATAATATCTCTAATGATACAAATGTGTGATTTTTTTGTACTATAGATTATGAAGTTCAATCATACCACATTGTTAGCCCAGGCAATGAGATTGGCCCTCCATTTGACGTTAGTGATGGTTCCCTCTCCCTCGTGCAGAACGGATGTCTTCCAGCGGTTCAGCCAGTTCCTCTCATACAGCTGCAACTACAATCCATATTAGACAAACATTACTCATTTATTATTATTATTATTATACAAGAAACTTTTAAAAGAAAATAACTAACACTAGCAGATAACAACCTACAGGTTGCTCAAGATGTCACCACATTTAACTGTTGATTATCTTGCAGGATTCTCTCTTACTCTCTCAAAAGGTGAAATGTGATTCACTGACACATAAATTACAAACCCTACATGAGTCACCTTGACATGGTGCAGGGGTAGTAGAAGAGCCTCTCAAAAAGCTGTGCTTTGTAAGTTCCACCAGCAGAGGGCAGGAGAACACTTAGCTGATCTAAAGAGGCCTTATATCAGTAAGACGCTGATCGCCAAACGGTGTGCATCATTTGATGCTTAAATGTACAAGGAAATTATTTCTACATCAATTACTTCTGCTTATAAAATGTTTTAAGATTAAAAATGTGAAAATAAATGTACCGTTATATACTACTGCTAATCAATAATATACTAATAACATTCTAATATTCATTTGGATAGTTTATTCATTTAATATTAAGCAAAATACTACAATTTACAAAATAATTGTTTATAAGTAAACTAAGATCACACTTTACTGCTTGTAAATTCCTCAAATACACATTTACCTAATTGTGATAAATGTGGGAAAACCATTTATTTAATCCAAAATCTTAGGGAAAAAAACATAGATGACCATTATGAATAATTAAATAAATTATAATTTTTCTTTTGAATAATTAAAAAAAGAACAAAGCTAATTTTGATAGATAACTCAAAAAAACAATTTGTTAAGATTCTCCTGTATTATGAGGCTCAAAAGTCATAACAAAAAAATCTGTTGACATGTACAATAATTACAAACCCTGTCTTGTTCATCTGTATTCAGATTGATAACAATAAATAAATACATTTTAAAAATACACTTCAAATATCAATCAATTGTTTGTAACCACTTGTTAAAATGTTTGGCCTAACTTACCCCTGGCACTAAAAATTTATACTGTATATTAATTTGTTCTAGACGACACTACTAGGGCACCATAACTAAATAATAAATGCACATGTAATGGTTGAACTTTCATTTTTCAACTTTGATGAACACTGAGCGTGTTAAATCAGCACTGCTTAAATCGATTCTCACAATCCTCAGTATACTTTACATGGGTACCATGGAATACATATTTTACATGAGTACCATGTAGTACCTCACTACACACACACAACATGCTATTAGGACTGGAGTAAGAAGCACGGGAGTTCAATAAGTACGAGACACGGCTCGGTACAAGTGTGATGGCCCTCTGTGAGACAAGTGGAGAAATCAAATTTAGACCAATGTCACAACCTTGGACTAGATTTCCTATATTCTTATGAGCCTGCTTATATAAAAGCTTATATAAATGACCTCTCCTCATCATAAAGTGATTGGGATAGTTCTCCAGACCAGACAGCACTTTGTTTGCTTTTAACCTTCAATACACAAAGCTGTTATATGAAAACACTGCTGTCTGGTCTGGGGAAATGTCTGAGCAGCATAAACTTCAAAGGTGTAATAGCAAACTATGTGGAAACGATTATATATGAAAAACCAGTGGGCATGCCACAATAATGCAGCCCACTTAAATTAAAAGGGCAAGGAGGTTTCCGCGCACATACATATACGTGACCTGACCTGTCCTGTCCGGTCCTGTCTGCATCCCAATGCGACATAAAGAAAAGCTCGTTCAGAGCGGCTCCGATTCTGCGCTCTGAGCTGCGTTAACAGATCACGGCACAGCAATGGGAGACGACACTTCAGGAGCCCTGCTGACGGAATTGAATTGCCTTTGAAAAGATGTGTCCTCAGTGGAAGCTGTATTGATTTTCATGGCGAGGCTGCATTATGGGAATCTTAAGCCAGGGAAACAGAAGGTAATCAGCAGAAACTGGAAGCCAAAGGCAGCAGACGCACTTCAACTCCAGTTAGGACTGAGTTAGTGGACAAAAGCCATCCAGCATTTAATTACTTCTTATATGCGGTATGTGGAAAGCATCTGCAGCCATTTTATTGATTGTGGGTTACACATCAAAATGTTTCTGACTTTTTTTCCACATTTCTATTTCGTTAACATGTTTATCATTCTTCAGATGGTGTGTAAAAAGTCATAAAAAACACGAATCATGGAGGACAAATTGAGTCAGTATCAAGTGGTGGTTGTTAAGACAGGAATGAACACTGAATGCACATGTAATTACCATTTGAATTAAATATACAGTATGCAATATTAATAGTAAAAAAAATAATGGAAATAAAATTAAAAAATATCAAATTCTTAAATGTAATTTTAATTCATGCAACAGCAAACATTCATTTTCACATTCATATTAACACAGTTTTTAGAAATACTATATAGCATTTAGTTAAGATAAATGATATATAAGCAATCGCACATTCTGTTATCGGAAAAGGAAATAAATTATAAAAATAAATAAGAAAAATAATAGTGTGGGCAGCGTAATTTGGCCTGATATGAAACCAGGTGTTTTTCCACTTACTAATATAATAATTAAACTATAATTATAAGCCAACGATAATATTAAATAAACATTGTTCTTGTTTACAGCAATTTCAGTATATGCTTTAATTAGTTGAAAAAGGGTATGCATTTTTTATGTTGGCTTAAATTATATTAATGTGATTTTCACTTTGCTATGATGATCACGGGCAAAAATTTTACCTGAGATTAAAAGTGTTTATTGATGCACAATTAATTGCACAAAAACTGAATTCGCAATTTAGACCTGTGCAATTATTTCATTTTAAAAAACTGAAATTTATTATGCAATATACCTTTCGGCAATATACGAAAAGTCTGGAATTTATACTGGGTTAGTCAATAATTTAAGTATTTGATTGTTTTTTTTATTTTTTTATTTTGAGGTGATCAATATTGGCAAACCTCATCTTAATGAGATTATTTGTGTCATTACTTGGTGTAAGTCTGGATAAATTTGTTTGAGGGCAAAATTGTACATTTAATAGTTATATACTGCAGTTAAAATCACAATCAATTTGATCAAATAATTGAGCCCTATACTGTGGAGAGATCTTAGAATATATTTTGGTTTGAGCATGCATGTCACAGATGCAGGAATGAGAGTTTTTTTTCTATGTGTACCTTTTAATACAGCTAAATACACTTCATTGCTTTTATTTATGTTTTAGCATTTATCAGACACTCTTAGCAAATTACAGAACTCTTATCCTTATGCTAGTTCACTATGTCAGGGACGAAGAATACCACTGAGGAACATTTTGTGAAACCCACTTATTTTACATTACATTACATTAACTACAGCATATTAAATGTAACTAAAGAGAGTGAGTAAACACGAACCTGCAGTATTTAAAATTAATGTGATTTTTAAAAAAATGTTTTATCAGGAACCATACTAATACGAAATATGCACGCTATCCACAGCAAATGAAATTATTTAACATTAAAAGTTTCTCAACAAGCCGAAAAAAAAAAACATTTGCTGTATCATCTAGAAATTGAGAGTTTAGGGGTGTTAGATTTTTTTATTTAATCCCATGTATGCATGAAGTGAATACATGGGTAGATGTACAAAAGAACAGACACACTTAACTTAAAAGACAGCAAACATATCTTCTATTCGCTGTCATTAGATTTTTATGGCAACAATCATATAAATGCATACCTTGCTCAATATGAAATAGCGGACACCTGAAAACCGTTTTCACTTTATTTATATATAAAATTTAATATACAGTACTGTGCAAAAGTCTTGGACCTTCCCTCATTCCTTCATATTTTTCTTTCCAAGGAGCTAGACTTTCCTGTATTTTCTTGAAGTCTTGAAAAAGAGATCTCCAGGCTTCCTTGAAGGACTTTTTTTCGGTTCTCATTTTTGAAAAGTTTTCAGCACTCATTTTCAAACAGGTTTCGTTTTCCTGTACCCGAGCAGTTTCAGAGGAATGTTTTTCGTTTGTTAAGCCACACAGTGATCCTGAATGCTGAGTGTTTGGAACAGACAAAAGGGGAAATGAGGTCACTGCTGAGGTTTTTACATAAACAACACATTTTTAATATTAGATCTTAAGGCACCTTGCAGCCTGTCACATTTGTTCCAAAACATTTCCCCCAATTTCTTTCATTTAATCTATATAATTTCATTACATTTAATATAAAAGAATCAGGGGTGGCTCAAGATTGTATATTGAATTTTAAAAAGTGAATGTCAACTTTTTCATATTTAGCAAGGTAAGCATCTACTGTAGATTCATTTTTGACATAAAATCTAGTGACAGAAAGTGGAAGATACAGTATGTTTGCTGTAAGTTATGTCAGCCAGCTGGTTATTTCTAGCACTAAAAATTTACACAAAAGTCTGTAACTGAAAATTTAACCATAGATCCTTGGGAAATAAAGGATCTGACATGGGTAGATCAAAGGAGCACGCTTTACCAAACCTCTTAATGCTTTCATTAATCTCCAAGCTGGTTTTCACATTTCTGCTGCTATGTTTGGATTAACTGTTAGTATGTGTTAAATAACTAATCTAACAAATATGTTTTTAAAATTGCATTTAAAAATCCATGATTTATCCTGCTTACTGTCAGAGATGCTATTATAAGAAATATTCAACATATAAGGAGTAAGAACACACATATAATTAAAGGCACATTCACAGTACATATTGCTTGTGTTTGGTAAAAACAGCAGTGCTACATTTAGGTGGCTCAGAAAATTGAGGATTTGGGGTTGTTGCCACTCTTAACCCATAAGACCAAGCCACTGAGACGCAGGGCAACCTCAATGTGTGTATCAACCCTGGAGAAATGGATGGGTTGCAGGAGAAAGGGCATCTGGCGTAAACATGTTTCGGACTGTTTCGAATCGAATGATTTGATGTGGCGACACCGAGAAATTGAAAGAGCTAAAGAAAAAGAATTAGTGCTATTTAAAGAAAAAACATTCATTCATTCATTCATCTTCTATACCGCTTTATCCTATGATCAGGGTCGCAGGGGGACCTGGAGCCTATCCCAGGAGGCTTCGGGCACAAGGCAGGGTACACCCTGGACAGGGTGCCAATCCATCGCA
>JAQQZS010000019.1:11860705-11872071 GCA_030068045.1 Platyallabes tihoni | reverse complement strand
CTCACCCACCCATTCACACACTACGGGCAATTTGGGAACGCCAATTAGCCTAACCTGCATATCTTTGGACTGTGGGATTCAATTTAATTTCCCACAACTGATATTTGACCAAATTTGTTTAGAATCTGGTGTATGGCCTACTGTTAATCTGTGAGTGATGAAATAGTAAGGACTAATTAGGAGAGAAGGAGAGTTATAGGCAAATCATGCGGCTAACTGATTAACCATATCAACTTAAAAAAAGAAACGAGTTGTCTGTCATTTTCAATCTTTATCAACTTATATTAAAATAGATGATGAAAAATTTACACCCAATTATAATTGATAACACTATATTTAACATTGCCGCACCACTACCTTTTAAATTGGTGCACTGATTTAAAATCTTTTGATGCGACTCAAAAGTATTAAAATATTCTTTAAACTCTAAGCTTTAAAGATATGATTCTTTATTTATGCTATAAAAGCACAAGACAGCACTTTCTATTTTCCAGGGTGACACGGCTTACTCTGAAAAATGAGTGTGTATTTGTTTTAGTCCATGTTCTACATGTTGCAGACACTATGGCACTCTGGGTAATGACTGTTATTTGTTCCGCACAGAGAGAAAACACCTCTCAGAGTGAACAACATTTTGAGAAAATAGACCTCTTTCTTGTTTGTTGTCTTTTTTTGTTGTTGTTGTTGCTTTCTCTCTCTTTGACCCTGCTACAAGGCCAAGTTGTATTTGAGCTCAGAAAGCCAAAGATATGGAAGCTGCAGTGTTTAGAGTTCATGATTTGTTCGGCTGGGGTAGGGCTAAAGGCATCCAGAAGAAACTTGTTTGAAAGAGTAAAAAGGTGAATTGAATGCATTTAAATAACAGGAAAAACATTTTGCTAATATGTAGTGAAAGATCTGTATATTTTACCTTGTTACCTCCAGTTACAAACTGCTTGTTGTTTGATTTGCTGAACAGAGGATGTAAAGCCACCACCTGGATAACAAATAAAAAAATAATTTAAAAAATACAGTGAACAAAATATAAAAAAGTGGGATCTGAATAGGAGTATTACAGTATATAAAAAAGTGAAAGAAAGATATACAGACAAATCTAAGAAGGCATCGAACAATAACAGATGGTCAGCAGTTTCAAAATCACTTCTCACAATCCAATTCACTTGGAAATTAAGGTTTTGCTTCTGTTACTCTGAACCTGCCCTTGCCTTCCTAACTTGCCTTCCTAATATTAGACACATCAGAATCCCTTTCACTCCTACTTGGGCAATATATGAGCGTAATCCAAGCTAAGGAAGCCCCAGAGAAATAAATTAAAACTGATGCAGAACGGAAACATAATTCGAAAAACCAACAGAGCGATTTCTGACACAAAGTCAGACATTACAGAAAAAAATAAATCTACCAAGCAGCAGCAATCTGCTAGAGATAAAAGAGAATGTTACCTACAATAACTTACTTTAATAGGACAGTCGAAGTTCTCATGGAAGCCCTCTCTGGTGTAAAGGCCAAACACCTGCACCTGAGAGTCAAAAGATAAAAAAGTGTTAAGACAAAAATATTTAAAAGAATTTATTTTTTTTGTTAAAATGACTGTTTTTTTCACTTCAGGTTGACCTGGACCAGACATCACAAACATCACATCTTTCAGCAGACAAGTTATACGTCCACTAGGCTTCCAATTAGTGGACAGGTCAACTCCCTCTGCCCTGACAAGACTTCACAGGGCGGTCTTAATCTGCAGCTCTGCTCTACTCCCTGAAGGCTACAGGAAAAGCTTTACTTAGCAATTCACTTACACCTGTCTGAGTTAGAAAAAAAAAAGAGTGTGTAAAGTCTAAAAAGAAAGTTCTTCAGAAATAAAAGCTCTCTAGTTTGAGCAGGGTTACGGTACAGTATATCATTATCATAACCTCAAATGTCTGTCTGCTAAGCTCTCTGCGTTAGCTGGGTGGGCATGTCGCATTCAGAAGCTTGAGATGCATGTTGCCAATCTCATAACTAAATAATAAGTAAATAAATAAAGCCCGGGCAACCAATCAGGGACTCTTCCTCCTAGTTCCTCTCATGGCTGACATATCACGGTTACTGAAGCAGAGAATATGTGCCACCAACGATAACACCTCTGTAGAGTGAACAATGGCTGGCACGTCGATTTTAATTGGCAGAGTCATGGCACAGGCCTCAATGCTGTTGTTTGTCTGCTATCTGCTCTAAAATCAGGCTGAGAAAGCCACCCGCTGTGGTGCAGATTAGCCTGGTCAGCCCTACTAAATGCTCTTGTCTAGATGATTGAGCAGATATGGGGCAAAAGTAAAGTAAGCACAAATGAGTGGATGAGGAAATGAAATGCGATTTTAAACATTGGCTTCCTTAAAAGCAGCATTGTTCAGAGACTAAACATGATATTCATTACGTTCCTGAAAAACACATATAAATACACATATACATTTATATAATAAAAATACTATTTTCCTGTTCTGTCATCATCTCACCAAGAGCAATACCTGTATGCCAAAATAATCTTACTTGCCATGTTTGCGTGAAGTTGATTGTGTGTACAATCAAATCCAAAGCATTAGAGATAATTCTTAGGGTCTGGAATCAGGAAATTGTTCTCTTATGAGAACACCATAACGTGAATCAAAAGTAGGATGGCACTTTGACTTGACACAGAAAAGTATAAAATATACAGGAAAAACTATTTGCCCCTTCCTGTTTTATTTTTTATTTTGCATATTCGTCACACTTAAATCATGTTGCTTTTTTTTTTATCCTTTAGCATGCTTGACTTTATTACACAGGGACTATTTAAGTGATTTCTTGATTCAACAGATACGGCAGTAATCAGGGCTGGGTGTGGGAAGTGAAATACTCAGTGAATTTACTCAGCTTTCCAAAAATCACTTTTATTTGCACTTTTATTATTAAAGAATTCAGATCATTAAACAAAGTTTAATATAACAGAAGATAAATTGAGTAAATACAAAATGCAGTTTTTAAATGATGATTTCATTCATTAAGGAAAAATGGTTCCAAACCTACCTGGCCCTATGTTAAAAATTAATTGCAAATAAAAGTGATTTTTGGAAAGCTGAGTAAATTCACTGAGTATTTCACTTCCCACACCCAGCCCTGATTACTGCCAGTTCTGTTGAATCAAGATATCACTTAAAGAGTCCCTGTGTAATAAAGTCAAGCATGCTAAAGGATAAAAAAAGCTAAAGAAATTCAAGAACTGATAAGAAACAAGTACTTAACAAGTACTTAACACTTAACTTGTATCAGTGAGAGCCATTATCCACAAATGGGACAAACTTGGAACAGTGGTGAATCTTCCCAGGAGTGGCCGGTCTACCATAATTACTCCAAGAGCACAACAACGACTCATCCAGAAGCTTATAAAAAATCCCAGAGCAACATCTAAAGAACTGCAGGCCTCACTTAAGTTCAGTTATGATTCAACAATAAGAAAGAGACGGGGCAACTATTTCAAGTATGCAATATGCACAAAAAATAAGAAAAAGAAATTCAGGCAAATACTTCATCACACTCTGTATGTGTACAGTATACATACATCTTAAAGGGGAGAAATGTCATGCTCAACATTCCTCTACCTCTGGGGTATGTGGGGCTCTGAGGAGACTCTCTTGACTGGACAGGCACACTGGGCTTCTCTGTCACCTCTGGGCCCAAGTGTGGTATACCTCCTCAGTTAAGATAAGCGATGTGAGGTCATGTTTATATCACTGGGTGGATGAACTCCTCTGGAGTCAACAGCCAGGATCAAAGAGCACCAAGAAGCGCCTAAAGACCATATGTCACTCTGCCTTGTGGGTAGCCTCAGGAGAGTCAAAGGCTTCATGAGTCAACCCTGACGGGAAAATGGGAGGCTGGAGTCCCGAAGGCAATCTGAGGTTGTTAGCCTCATTCTCTCCTGCCATAACATCAGTGCCAAGCTCTATTGGCTTCTGCCTTTTACTTGGACTACATTGGGGTATCCATATGGGGGAGACACAATGTCTCCCATACACGTCTGCACAATGCAGAGGTTACACCAGTGTTGCTTCACCATAACAACACAACACAACACAACACAGACAGAGGCATTTACCTTTAATAAGCCTAGCTCACTGGTGGTGCAGGTACTGTTGGAGATGAACGGACCGCTATAGACAATGGGAGAGTTCTCTGAATCTCACTGAACAGCTGCTGACCACATCAAGCTACGTAGCCCCAAGCCAGTAAGATGCTGTCCCACCAGGAACATGGGACACAGGTGTTAAACTGTTTGAACCACAGATTGTGGAGCCCAATGCAAGACAAAGAATAAAAACATCACCAGTACTCAGAATAGGATGTTGGAATAATTCTGATTGTGACTACCAGGTTAACCAAAGACCTTCAGGCAATTAGTGCCATGAAAAAGTAAGCAGTGAGGAATAACAAACTGCTGAGATGGCAAAGCTATTTTCCAGGAGACTTGTTTTTAGGCAAGGAAAAGTCTCAGATGATACATGAGAGCATGTTGTTGTCTTTGCTGTTACAAACTTACCTCTAAAGATGACTGAAGTTTAAAATGACACTTAGGTCAATGCAATTCACAGAGTCACATGTCAACCTTGTCGTTGTTCATGTGCCCATAATCTACACTACAACTCAATAATTTGGGATCACTTGTAAATTTCTTTGTTTTTGTTTGGTGATTTATTTCCTACATTCTACAGCAATACTGGGGATTTCAAAACTATGAAATAACACGTTTGGAATTAAGTAATTATGTGACAACAACAACAGTCAGTTATTATTTTAAGACAGTGAGGTCAGACTTTCTGGAATAATTCTTGCAAGAACAATATTATCATTTAATATTAGTGCATTTAAAAAACCCATCAAGCACCATGATGAAACTGGCTCCCATGAAGACCATTCCAGGAAGGCAAGACCAAAACTTACCTCTGCTGCAGATGAGTTCATTTAAAGTTACCAGCCTCACACCTCGGATTAGAGCCGTTATGAAGGCTTTACAGAGCATAAGTAGCAAATACATCTCAACATTAACTGTTCAAAGGAGATTGTAAACCATCCAAAATATGCAATAATGTAGAAAGAAGTAAAAATCAGGAACAAACATGGAGTTAGAAAGTGATCCCAAACTTTTGAGCGGTAGTGTACTGCACACAGACAAACAAGGATGAATTCCAAACCCAGCAGAAGAGTGTCATAAGAGCGATCTCCCACCAAGAACAGCTGATGATGCTCAGTGCAAACTGAAACCAGCTTAAATTGATCATCACAAAACACCACCACCTCATAAATGCATTCATGACATCTTTTTGGGAGAAGCTAGTCTACAACAAGGAGAGGATGAACTAAGGTAAGTTGCCGATGAAAAGTGTACTCAAAAGAGGAAAACGGAGGTGTAACAGTATGCACATTCATATTTGTAACATTTGGTACAGGTTTTTTTGGTTTGATGTGCACTATGATCCAAGTAAATATAGTTTAGTTTTAAGTCATGCTGGCTGATTTTCTCTGACAAAAAAAACCTTCTAAAATATATGATAGAAACTTCAAAGTGTGTGTGTGTGTGTGTGTGTATACTGTATGTATATACATTTTGATGTTTACAGCTAATTAAAAAACCCCAAATTCAATATCTACGAAAATTGGAATATTGTGAAAAAGTTATTGGAGACTCATGGTGTCACACTCTAATCAGCTAATTAACTCAAAACACCTGCAAAGGTTTCCTGAGCCTTTAAATGGTCTCTTCGTCTCTTAGTCAGCAGGCTACACAATCATGAGGAAGACTGCAGACTTGACAGTTGTCCAGAAGACGATTATTGACACCCTGCACATAAAAAAAATGGGCACAAGCCACAGGGATAACTGCAGACTTGAGCGGATTGTGAAACGAAGCCCATTTAAAAATTTAGAAGAGATTCACAAAAGGTAGACCGCAGCTGGAGTCAGTGCTTCAAGAGCCACCATGCACAGACGACTCCAGAACATGGGCTACAACTTTCGCTACTTTTGAAGCAGAGACAACGTCAGAGGCATCTTACTTTGACTGTTGCTCAGTGGGCCAAAGTCCTTTTTTCAGATGAAAGTAAATTTTGCATTTCATTAGGAAATCAAGGTCTCCGAGTCAGGAGGAAGAGAGGATAGGCACAGAATCCAAGTTGCTTGAGATCCAGTGTGAAGTTTGTACAGTCAGTGGTGGTTTGGAGAGCCATGTCATCTGCTGTTGTTGGTCCAATGTGTTTTATTAGGTCCAAGGTCAGCGCAGTCGTCTACCAGGAAGTTTTAGAGCACTTCATGCTTCCGTCTTCTGGCTAGCTTTATGGAGGAGATGCTGATTTAATTTTTCAGCATGATTTTGCACTTGCTCACGCTGCCAAAGTACTAATACCTGAGTAATAGAACCATTGTATCCATGTGCTTGCGTGGCCAGAAACTCACCCGACCTAAACCCCATTGAGAATCTATGAGGTATCGTGAGAAGGAAGATGCGAAACACCAAACCCGACAACGCTGAAGGCCGCTATCAGAGTAACCCGGGCCTGTATAACACCACCGAAGCAGTGCCATGTTTTTAATTAAAGCATTCTTGAAAGTTTCGAAAGCTGATGAATAATAAATGCTGCACACTTCAATATAAAAAAAGGAAAAAAGATAAACAGGATGCTTGTCGCTGTGGACTAAAATATCTAAATATCACTTAAGAGATATGGAACTTGTACAGCTTTGAAAAGTTTTTCATATTAAATGCTGTTGCAAGCAAGACACTGGATGGATTCCATAATTTCTGACCTTGACGTGGTCGACAGGCTGTTTGGTTATGAGGGATACTACGAACTTTCTTATATATAGTATAACCTGTTTAATGATATCTGCATCTAATGATACCTGATTGTACACAGCATGAGAAATAAACAAAGTAAAACAGTCATGTTGATTTTGAGTTGCCTCTCACTTGTAGTGACATTTCATGTCAAAAAAAGACATGCTCTCTATTCAGTTATTTTGAGAGTTCAGTGAGTAATTATACCGATGAAAGCAATTGTATAAATAATGTTTTCTTGTTTAAAAAATATCTCTTATTTAAAAGAATCTTTGCTATAGGCAGCAGTGTTATATGTGTTACATAGTCATGTTTTTTCTTTTTTTTTTTTTTTAATAATAGGCCTTTATGTCCATTCCTAATAATATACAAAGGTAGTTCAAGGTGCACCAGGACTAAATAAATTTTCACATTCCCAAGGTATAAAACCAACTGACATTCACAGACAGAAGACTTCACTCACACTATGGTGATGAGACTCTTAGCCGCAGTAAAACATTTGAAAAAGTGGCCTTCTTAAAAAAAACTTAAAGAAGACCGTACAGCCGGCTCAGAGCCCAGAGCAATTGCTCTCATGAACATTCGGCAGGTGAAATGCTGGATCCTTGAAAATTGACGGATAATTTGTTGCCAACTTGCAGAAGAGATGCATCTGTCTGTGGGATACTGTACACACAATCATTTTCAAACACCACTTGCACGTTACAGGAACTAGGCTAAGAGTTATTACTCGCTAAGAGTTATATACTAGCTCCAAGCCATTTCATTAAAGGAGTTCCTGGGAGGTTGGGAGCATTTCAGATGTGAAGCAAGCGGTCTGATTCAGGCTCTGTCGTGCTGAATTTTTTTTTTTTACCTTGATGGTATCTAAGCACTAATAAAACACTGGGACAAGTACATTATTGTAGCATGGGCTTATTGAGAGCAATAGAAATAATTTTTTATTCTCAGAACTGTTTTCAGCTATTCTGCACAGTCAAAAGTCCCAGTTTAACTTGAATGTAAATATCAGTAAATATATAATTTTGGTGACATGAGAGTTGTGGTTAGTGCTCTTCTGTCTAAGCACCACATTTAAAAACCTGTAAGTGAAAGACATTTGTCCTTATCTAAACAGTTTACCCCAGGGTGCATACTGATCACCTTTAGCTATCTTATCTTATTTCTTTTTATTAGTTTTCCTTTAAGATCTAAATAAGTATTTCCTCCGGCACTTCATGATACAGTCAGCAGTAGCACAGCGACTCATCACCTCACTTTTTAACCAGCGTTGTGAGAGTTTAATTTGTCATTCATCTGGTTCAACCTTTTCTAATGCCAGCAGAAAAGAGAAGGTTTACCTTTCCATCCTCTGAGCAGATCCCCACATGTTCTCCGCTCTCATCCAGACTGATCTGATTTATCTTCACTGAACTCTATGAGAAATACAGAGTGATTCAGTGTCTGTGGTATTTCCTAGAAAAAAATCATCTCAATACGATACAATACTATACTATCACGAACAGAAATACTGTAGGTGAAACAAAGTCTTATACTTGATAATGTAACCACAATTATTGCTTTGTTTACTTACAATTTCATACTTCTGGGTGACGTTTCCTTGGATATCGAGTAGGAAAACCTTCCCAAAGTGAGTCCCCAGAGCCAGAAACTGGAAGCCACCAAAGAGACACAAACTTTAGTATACATGAGATCGGGAGACGTTTGTCAGGAATTTAAACTTTAATCTGCTGTACTGGAGCATTAGTGTACTCTTATGGGTGTGTTTGAGGGAGTGTGTGTGTCTGTGAGTGTGTTTGTGTGGCTTCAGCTTGTCCCCTCAGGGGCAAAAAAGTGTGAAATTGCTGGAGGCCAGAAAAGCCTATTTATCAGAGCATGCCAGTGTGAAATGGCATTTTTTTTCTCCCAAAATATCAAAATGCCTCAACATAATATATGCACCGTGGATCACATCCTCAAACCTCCTTAGCAAAAACCAGACACTCTGTCTGAGGAGACAAATGAATAACAAAACACATTAATACATAACCCACATTAGGTGGAAAAAACGAGCTACATAACTATACGGTTTTCACTGATTGTTACATATTACATAGCACACTAAAAAAGCAAGAATAAAAAAAGCATTAAATAAATAAAGGATTGTGTTTAATACTTAAAAAACACACGAGCATGAATGCTGTTGTGCTGGATATCAGCACAGCTTATGAATTTTGTTTATTTAACCAGTTATTTTGCTCCATGGCATATCCTTCTACAATTGGCAGAACTAAATAAGTGTGATCAGCAGAGCTGGCAACCTATAGTTAGTGTAATTCGTGTAACAGGGGTGAAAGTAGTTTTAAATTCTAACTGGTATTAGGAGAATGTAACATGGAGGTGGTGGACAGTCCTGTACATCTTGTACATTTCTCGTAATATTTCCATTTATTCAGCTTTAGAATATCAACTAACTTACATATTTCTGGGATTGAATCCCAATTAGCATTAAATGGAAAGCTAGTGCACTAGAGTGTCCCATCCCTTGTCTCACACGCCAAGTAGGGATTGGAGAGCGATTTAGAATTCAGCCCTGTGTTAGGACAAGGACGCAGAGGTTTCAGAGGTGATTCAGAATGAATTAGAAACAATTATTAACAATTATGACATCACATTAACAGATGTTGTTTTCTTGTTGAAAGTGCTTCTGTGACTGGTTTTGAATGTGGTTTTCGGCAGTCTGCTGCTCTCTCCTCAGCACTGTGGACTGTACTGACTTACTCTTACCCATCCTGGTGACTGACAGTTAGTGTAATAACACCTGGAATGGGGATTAATATACTGTATATAGTAAAACGTCCCAGTGGTGTTACTGTGCATTATCAGCACTCGTGGACTCGCCTCTCATCCAATCGGATTACTCGTCAGGACTAACTGTTGTATAACTTTGATCATGTTAACTGCTTTGCACAAGGTCAGGCTTTTCTCCTGCTAATCTCTTCCATTAAAGCAAGTTTGTAGATGACACTCTAATAATGAATTTGATCTAAAATGGATCATAATGTTTTTATAACGTGAATCATCAAACAATGAACAGAAGAAAAAAAAACAGACTAACTGTAGAATGTTATAAGATACTTGAGTAAAGTAGTATGAATTGCTTTCCACGCTGGATTTATGGTGCACCATGGACAATAATATAGTCAAATATCCAGGGAATAGAGTTTGCCATTTGAGAATTCGGACAACGCAATAAAATTTATCACACCCAAGTATTGCACTATATGATAAATAGGCACATAAACAGCAGTGACATTTTCAGAACCACATACAATTAGATACCACATCTAGATTTTATGTCAATATTTGAGCCGTAGCAATAACCTACAAATGGGCATAACAAATTTTCCTGTCTTTCTGTGCACTTCTGTGGGTGTTCACTCCCGTGTGAGCCTCTAGGACATAGTGTTCATATTGGGTAATATATAGATAGATTTGGTGAGGCAGGAATTTCGAATTTATTGTTTTGCCAAACATTGTATTGATTCTATGAATTCTCTTGATGTCCTAATTGTAAAACCTGTCTATCTCCTGATTTGTTTGTCCTAATTTGTCTTAATTAATTTTCCTAAATTATTATACTTAATAATTTGTTTTGATTATGCTGAAATTGGATACAATAAGTAGATAACAAAAAATACATTGTTAGAAATGAGTCAGGGAATATTGACTTACAAACAAATATACAGACATTATTTCATTTAAAAATAAATATACAGTATGTGTGAACATGCAATCAGACGTGGCATGGTTGTTGTTAACGAAAGGGCTGATTTGATTATAGAACATACCAGAAGAACTCTGTTGATGAGAGAAATCAGAGGAGGACGGTGAAAAGAAGTCTAAAGCAACTCAAATAAGCACTTTTTACAACCTTGGTGTTCAGAAAAGCATCTTAAAGCACAGGATATTAAAGCTTGAAGTGGATGGAATGAAAAAGCCAAAGACTACCAAAGATTTACAAATTGGAAATCAAGCATTCTCTCTCTCTCTCTCTCTATACAGAGTCACAGGAGGCCTTAGGTTTATCCCAGAAGATGAGGCAGGGGACATTACATTTACATTTCAGCATTTGGCAGATGCCCTTACCCGGAGAGGCATACGTGTTTATCTCATTATACATTTGAGAAGTTGAGGCTTAAGACATTTGTTCCTTCTGGACAGTAATCCGATGCCTTAACCACTGAGCTACCATTGAACAATCTGGATAGGGTACACCCTGGCTGGGTGCCTACTATGAGCAATTCGGAAATGCTAATTAGCCTAATCTGCATGTTTTTGGACTGTGGGAGAAACTGAAGTACCCGGAGGAAACTCAGCAAGCACAAGAACATGCAAACTCCACATAAAGACCCAAGGCAGGATTCAAACTATGGAAGTATAATAGTGCCAAAATTCCTCAAAGCAAAATAGCAGGTTGAATTACATGAACTGAAAAAAAACGTGTTGCAATAAAAATGTTTGAATTTTTCTGCATTGCAAT
>JAQQZS010000019.1:11844522-11856294 GCA_030068045.1 Platyallabes tihoni | reverse complement strand
GTGTGTGTGTGTGTGTGTGTGTGTGTGTGAGGCTAGAGTAAGTGGAGACTCTTGCTTTCAGCCCCTCCTGTCTCCCCGTTCTCATCTTACACAGTAAAACTTTATCCTTTCGTCTGAATTAAACACATATTAACGGAAAGACTGTTGTTCTCTTCTAAATTATTAAAGCTTCTCCGCTTTATTTTAATGTTGCTCGTGACAGCGTAATAGCCCGTTAATTCATGCTGGTGTACTGATGAGATGGACAAACTACTCGATGTCCGTTCTTTTATTTTCTGCATTGTCGGGCTATAGTGCAAACTTTCGAGTGGATCCTGCACTTAAATCCAACTGAAAAAACTAAGAACAAAACTCACGCTCTATATCCCAGGTTACATCTCGCATTCGCGTTCATACACACCGGACTGCATTACCCACAATGCATCTCCCGCACTGGACTACACTTCCGTAAACAGCCCTCATAAATCAACGTCTTTCTCCCGCTACACTCTTTTATTTGAAATTAGCAATAAACATCGCTAATGACACTCGTGTGAGCGCAAACTAACAGAATCACTACTGTAAAGTAAAACAAACAAACAAATGAACCAGCACCTTACGTCCGAAAAGATTTGCAACAGAGCTGAGTTTCTTCGGAGTGTGTGTCTCTCGCGTGCGTGAATCCCCCTTCAGAAACAGTGTCAAATTACGCTCGCGCACAGACACACACACACCGCGATGAGGAAGAAAATGGATTTTTAACGTCTGTATTGAGAATTTCTTTTGCTTTACTCGCGCGCACACACGTGTGTTATAAGAAACAGTACACGGGCTGTACACACGCGCTTCCGAACACAAAATAAAATATGTTTAACACACACACACGGGGTCACAGCGTTATAGTAAACAGAACACGCGTGCATGGATGTTGATTATACCAGTAAGTGACGAGCACTAAGACCCAGCAGGGGAGATGATTACTAACAATTCTGCAGTGCAAGAGAGAGAAAAACCGTTGGCTCAGTTGTGATGACGTGACGCTCGGCGTCAAAACAAGAAGCGCATGCGTGAAACATGATACTCGGTGCTCGTAAACCAAGACAATGCTCGTTTTTCAAGTCAAAATGTATTAAAAATCTTTGCTCGTCTTGCGGAACACTCGCAAACCGCGTTACTCGTAATCCGAGGTTCCACTGTATTGTAGCATATACTGTATGTCAGGAAAAATGGTGTAAAAGTTACCCAGCAATCTTTAAGCATAAAAACAGATCTATATAAAAGTGTGGATTCAAAACCTGCTCACATTACAGACTTATGAATTCCTAATGTTTTTCCCCCTTGTTTTCTTCAGTTTAGTCGTAGCCAATTCTAAACCAACTTGCTGTTAAGGCACTCTCCCATCAAGATCTCAACTACCAATCAGGGAGGGGGAAGCTGCCATGTGCTTCCTCCTAGACACAAGCTTTTTGAATTCCTGCAAACACACCGTTAGAGGCGGGAACGATGCCAGCTGATCTGACACGGTGTAACACACTCAGAGGAAAGCTTAACCTGCCCCTTCCACTTGCATGAGCTCACAGACTCCCATGATTGGTTAGTGTTGTTTGATTGATGTGAGATTTTGGGAATGCCTTTGTTCTGCAAAATCTTTGTCCACATGAAAACACACTCTCACAGCATCCCAAATATCACACGGACTGTAAGGCTATGTTGCCCAATCAGATGCCTGAAAAAAGTTCTCGCAGAGTACACCAAATACAGGAGATACAGCCAAACTCGCTGTTTTCATCCTGGAAGGCTGGATGTGCACGGAAGACCAAAGGAAAACCAGGATTATAAAATACCATGCAGACACGGCCTAACACCACCTACGAATGTTTTATATCTTTCATATGAGCAAAATAGCAAAACCAGTGCTTACTGTTCACCTTAATTAATATTTCTATACTGAATGCACTGTAATTTACTACATCTGAAAGGCAGCTCAGGGACTGCAATCATGTGCAGCCACACAAAACCATTCCAGACCTTTTTGTGATACTTACATTTTGAAAAGAAAAAATATTTCAGTCTCATAATCTAAATCATGCTTTAGTCTTGAAAGAGAAAATTAAGAGAATTGTTTTATATTAGACATTTGCTGTACATTTCAACATTAGATGGTAACGGCATTTAAAAGGAGCTTTTAAAAAGTTTATATTCATGTTTACACTTTATCTCCAAAAGTATGTAGACACCTTTCCAGCACACCCATCTGTGCTTGTTAAACATCTGCGTTATGAATGCTTTACAGAGACACATCTCAATATCATCTGGTCAAAGACTTCAGTATTGTTGTATAATGCATAAAGACATAAAAATCAGAAAAGGCCGCTGAGTTAGAAGACGTGTCTACTATCAGGGCTCTGAGCAGGAAATTCCGACACTTCCATGACTTTATGGACACAGCGTCATTTTGGAACATGTTTGGGCCGATTATCGCCGGTGAAGGATTCTAACCTCTGCTGTAAGACATTCTGTTTGTGCCAACAGTTGCATATGGGTGCGATGGTCAGCTGTTCATAAATCTTTCACCCATATGGTATTGAACGAATAAACATTTGTTCATGTCGACACACAGTATAGACAAGTTTTAGCTTCAGTTTCACTCAGTTTGCTATTTGCTGTGGCCTTAAAGGTCCCATATTTTACTATATCTTTTACAAGTTAACACAGGTCTCAGAACTCCAAATGTGCCATTTCAGTGTCTATGTAAATGAGCTGCTGCTGAGCCCCGTCCCACCGGAGAACAGCATAGCTGAGCAACAAGCCAAGGGTGTCTTCTTATACTGTATGAGGTCACATTAGACTAAAAATCTAATTGGCTTGTTTATGCACTGGCTAACCCTAAAATGTACAGGTAAAAAATACTTTTTATTTAAAATCATGTTATACATAAAGGTTTTGTTTGCTTAAACTAGATATTTCCAAACTCAAAAATGAGTCAAATGCAACTCATCCCTTTAGTTTTCCCACCAAAACACATGCACTTGCACTGACGCAATGCTTTTAGAAAATGGAGCCTGGGGCAGCTACCGACCCAACTATTATTTGCTGTTAGCAATATATCTGGTGGAGAATCAGATTCTACAATAATAATGCCTTTTTTCCTTTTCATTCCAGTAGTACTCTGACCAAATAATTTAATACTTCAGTGCTTCAGTGTTGCCATTTTATCATATAAGAAGTTTAATTTAGAGTTTTTACAGTTGTGTCAAATCCTATGTTTTCTCCCACTGTTCCACCTGTACTCATGGATGTTTGTGGAAAAAGTGTGATTTGTAACTACAGAGCAGCTTCTTTTACTTCTAAAGGTGTTTTCTCTCCTCATCTCGCAAGCTCTCACGTCCATTTCCTGTCTTCTCCAGATGTGAAATTTCGAATACCTGGACATTTGTCATGGTCTACAAAGCCATTATAGTTGTGGAGCGAGGAAAAAAAAAAAAGAGAAGGGGAGGAAAAAAAAGGCACAGAAACTTTCTACATTGGAGTGTGTGTGTATGTGTGTGTGTGTAGGGGGGGTGGGTTTTTAGAGTGATAGCTCTGCCGTTTCATATCCCATAATTTCTGCTTCTTGTTAGTGTTTGCCGCTGTGGCGGATGAGTGTTGTGCTGGTGTTCCGTGCCGCTCCTAATTGGTGCCCTGGGGAGAGGGGGATGAAGGGGAGTCTGTCTTTAATTGCCCTGTTCTTAGAGTGGTGTGACCAAGCACACACACAATGTGCCTCTCACACACAATTCTCTCTCTCTCGTCCTATCTTCCTCGTATCTCTCTCTTTCTCGGCTTCTCCAGATTGTCGACGCAGAGCATCAAAATGACACTCAGATTAATGTCAGTCTAAAGCCCGCATCCTCCTTCGATTCCCTGTGTGACATCACGTCTCGAGACTGCAGCACGCCTTTTCTTCCACTTTTTCGAACGGGACATAATTCTTTACTGGCGAGAAATTTCTGAACAGCGGATTGCGGATTTGCGAGTGCGCCAATAAACACAAATACATAGTAAAGGCATGAAAGGAAGCGTAGTGAATCTGATGATACTTAAAAAATTATAAAAGACTCGTGTCATATCATGTCATCACATATTGCTTACTGATAGCTTGTACAAAAAAAAACAAGCTGCTGAAAATGCAAATTTAATTTCATCTCATATTTGTGTTATAAACAAGAAAGGATTTGTGTTATTTAATCATTTTAGTCTGTAATAAAGGTTGAAAGAGCAAGCCAGATTCGTGCAACTGACAGCACAGTGTGGTTGAATTCTCAGTTTAGATTGCATAACTTTACCTGCAGAACCCTGAGTACTATATACAGTACAGTAGATAAAGGCATAGCCATAGTGAGGATACTTACAAAAAAAATGTTCAGGAAGCCAGAGAGGAAAACAGAAAAATAGAGTCCGAAGGAAGACTGTGAGGAATTATAATAAATCACTCCACACACTAAGGTTTTACCCTGAACTCACAGATACAGGTACATATAGTGTATATAATTTATTTACTCATTCGACATTGCTGCAGTGAAGGTATTCAGTGACTGCTTGACATTTCATTCTCTCTATCACTTACAGCCTCCATCCCCATCTCAGTCTGACACGCGGTATTTTATTTATCCGCTCGCAGGCATGTGGAGACTCTGGTGACAGAGAAACCTTTTCGGAATCGTATTCATCTGCCTCCTACAGTATAAACCACATTCACCTTACTCGATAGTCAAGGTTCCGTCCTAGTGACCGAGAGCTTTTCTCGGCCGAAGTGGCTCGGAGCCCTCTGCGTTGTCCCCAATGAACATGCACAGGATCGGTGGAAAAAAAATCGACAGATATCTTGTCACTAACTGTGTGGAAGAGGTGGATCTGTCTGTGGTTACTGTACACACAATCATTAATGAACACCACTTGTACAGGAAGTCGACTGGGCTTTATTGCGACATCCTTCATATAGTTCTGACCTCGCTCCAAGACATTTCCACATGTTTGGGACATTAAAGGCGTTCCTGGGAGGACAGCATTTCAGACCTGAGAAAACCTTCTACCTCAATGGTGTCCAAGCACTAATGAAACACTGGGATTAGTGCATCATTGTAGCAGGGGATTATAGAGAGAAATAAAGGCTGTTTTTACTCTCATAACTGTCATTTGTTATCCTGCACAATCAAAAGTCCTGGTTTGACCCCTGGTGACAGTACAGAGAGATCCGTGGTTTCTGTAGTCTAGCTTGTTAAAAAAAGTCAAAGTATCATTTTGTGACTGTTAGAGAGTAAAATCTGGTGTATATATTAATACTAGGTAAACTGAATATTTCAATCCATGTACTGCTTCACACATTTATTAATTGTCTTCAGGAGCTGCTTTGCTCCAATTGAGATCAGGGTGAATCAGGAGACCTCTTCCAGGACTACTGGACATGGGATGATAATCCACTCTGGATGGCACCATGCATTCACACTTATCTACACTAGGAGCCTTCAACCTAGAGTAGGAGCGCCGTAAGAGGTGCCTCTCCTGGACTCTTAGCATCACCTGCTCGACTTCCGACAGAGCCTGAAGAGAGCCGACCTTGCCCTCTTCATCCTCACCACCTTCTACAGAGACAACAGAGAGCATTCTGACCATCTGTCTCACTGCATAGTTTCCGACCACGAGACTCTGCAGCGTAAAGATCAAAAGATCATCGAGATCGCTTTAATAGCAATCATCACCATTTACAATAACCAATGCATCGCTAGTGGTGAGAGGGGTCATTGTGGATGACCCCTCTCACCCTTCTCATGGACTCTTCACCCTCTGATGTACGGCAGAAGGTACCAGGGTATCCGTGCCTCTTCCACAACCGTTTCTACCCTGAGGCAGCAGCTTACTCAACAGCATATCGCCTGCCAATGCTCACCTGAACTGGTCAAACACTGAACCCAGCACAACTGCAAACAACATTGTTCTCTTGCTCTGTGTGTTCAATTTTCGATGTATTTATAGTCCTGTGATCATTTCACACTATTGTGCATTTGCACTTCAGGTAGTCCTGTGTACTGTGTTGCATCTTGAGGACACATCATTTCATCACAAAGTATAGAAAGATAACAGTAAATACCCACATGACTTCACAAACAAGTTTTTAAAAAAAATAAAGGTGCCATTTTAGTCTTTTTTACTGTCGGATATCCAGTCACATTTACCCTGTCCATCAAAACAAAGTAATATTGTGTCTCAAAATCACACTCTTACACACAATTTTAGAATGTTATTGAGTCCTAACACTAAACAGGTTTTCTTATTACACTCAGTGTTCTATTAGAAACCCGTCATATCTCCTTTAAGTCTGTCTGAAGGATTGTCTAGATTAATAAAAACAAAGATCTGAGTTACGGAGTTAAAGTTTTAAGAAATATACAAATTATTCAATGTGTATGAAATCACTAATCATTTTTTTTTGTTTAAAAGTTTAAAACTGGAAATTTGACAGACAGGGTGTCATCTAATAGATGTTAATTTAAACTATTCTGAATCACAACAAGTCATTGAATAACAATGCAACTTGCGTTACTGTTGGGTATGCAAGCGCTAATAATTACTTTAATTAATTAATAATTATTACAATACAGTAATAATGCACCAGTTAAGTTATAATAAGGCGGTTTCTTATATGGATTTTCATGTAACACAATGGCCAAACAGTAGTCCGATAGTATTAATCTGTCATTAATCTGTCAAAAAATTATTTAAGGAGACAAGGCTTGGGGTCGTTACCTCAACAAGTTTGGGCATCCCTGTGTTCTACATGCATTCTACAGGAAGTGGAAGAAAATCGGAGAATATAGAGGAAGCACAACCAAGCCTAAATGATTTCAGAATGAAAAACAAATAAACTAGGTATGAAGTGCTTAAAAAACAGACCCAAAATCCTACCTCTGAATCATCTATGGACTCCTCACTAGGCTTCTTTCCCTGTAAAATAAAATTCACCTTTAATATTACATACATACAGAGGGAGGCCCAAATTAATTTTATAGTTGTTATCTATGCCCTTTTTTAAAACTCAAATTGAATTATGGCAGCAATGTTTAGTATTATGTTTCCTTTAAAGATGTCAGTAGGTGCACCATCATTTTTTATTTTTATTTTTATTTACCTTTATTTAACCAGGCAAGACAGATTAAAAACAGGTTTCTTATTTAAAACTGTGGCCTGGCCAGTCATTGACGCTATCATGTTGAAGTGTGTACACATTTTTTGGACCCTTTGTCCATATACACAGTACCAGTCAAAAGTTTGGACACACAATCTAATTGCATAGTCTTTCCTCATTTTATTTTTTATTTTGCAATGCTGAAGGCATCCAAAATATGCAATAATCTCCTTTGAACAGTCAATATTGAGATCTGTCTGGTACTTATGCTCTGTAAATCTTTAAATGAACTTCTCCTCTGCAGCAAAGAGGATGGGATGGTCTTCATGCACGCCAGTTTCATCATGGTGCTTGACGGATTTTGCAAATGTACTTGACAATATTGTTCCGGGTCCGGGTTCGATTCCCACCCCGGGGTCTGTGTGTGTGTGTGGAGTTTGCTTGTTCTTCCTGTGTTTCCTCCCACAGTCCAAAGACATGCAGATTAGGGTAATCAGTGTTAATCAGTGATTTTATTTTAAATCCAGTATTGTTCTAGAATGTAATAAATAAATACAAACTTGTGTCCAAACCTTTGACTGGTACAGTATATCAAACACACTTGGAGGAAGAAGTCCAGCAGTGTTTAGTGAAGTCAGGATGGTATTGGGGTGTTTTAAAAGACATCATTGAGTAAATATATTTAATTGTTTACTCTAAGACGTTTATTTCAAATTATTAAATTAGATAAGCAGTCATTTGCACACCTACCCTCTTACACACTGAGTGTAACATGTAGCTAAAGACAGCTAACACCAGACCCCTCCTCACACACTCTCACCCTCCACACCAGACCTTCAAACTAACTGAACATTTACACCCAGGATGATGTACTTCACAATTAATAAATTAGTTTTTTCCCCCTAGTGTATGCAGTTACCTGCTCCTCCACTTCCGACATAGCTCAATGCTAACAGCTAGCCACAGCCGTTAACTCGTCCAAAACAGAACCGGAAGTAACAAATCGGTTACCCGAACTCGGAGCGGAGCGACTACAGCGACACTGTACAGCTACAGAGAAACCGGGCAGATAAGCCCGTCCTAAACACCACATATACACCGACAATACTGGACCAGTTGACACTGATCATAAGAACAGTCACATGACCAAAACAGGAAACGGGCGCAAGAGCATCATGGGAAATGAAGTTTTAACTTGCAGTCTTGGCCACGTTGCCTGCTATGGGTCATTCTACAAAAAATTGTGGAAAGTGCTGTCAGCACAGCATTGGTGCTGATTAAATAAGGGGCCAGGGGTAGCTCAGTGGTTAAGGCATTGGACTACGTTTCGGAAGATCCTAGGTTCAAATCCCACAACCACCAAGTTGCCACTGTTGGGCCCTTGAGCAAGGCCCTTAACCCTCAACTGCTCAGATGTGTAATGAGATAAAAATGTAAGTCGCTCTGGATAAGAGCGTCTGCCAAATGCCATAATGTAAATCTTACTTCCCTAAAAATGTAAAGTATCTAACTTTTAGAGAGAAAATTGTATATGTGCCCCCAAAATGGCAATTTTTCAGCAATATACTGTTTCGCTTCAAACAATAATAATCTAAAATGCAAATTATTCATATTTCTTCATGAGTATTGATACTAAAATTGGTGTAAGCTACTAGGAGCATATGACTTGTAAAATTGTTGCTTAAGCTGTTTTTTTTTTTGTTAAAAGCTTAAAAAGCACAAAAAAGCAAACCATGTCAAATTCATGTTGCAATATCTTAACAATTTTGCATTTTAGAATGCAAATATGCAGGTGAAATATAAATTGGACAAGTTTCATCTGAATGACAATTAAGATAACTGAAAGATTTGAATTAAAAAAAAGCTACGGATACTACACTGTACAAAAAATAAATAAGGCGGCTCAATGTAAAAAAGTTTAAAAGTTTAAAAGTTGCACAGCTTTTTAAGTATACTCAACTTTTAGAGAAATTTGCCGGCCAAACTAAATATTTTACATTGCTGTTTAGTTGACACAACATGTACCCAGTTCAAAATCTTATATTGACTTGTAATTTGTTTATTTAAGTCAGCTATAAGTGGTATTGGTTGTGGGCTCAATTAATTATACTTTTCTAGGGTTGACTGAGCCCAAATATTAATCAAGTCATCTGCCATTGTATTCCATTGATGTAGTTGCTTCATGTCATTCTTCCAAAAATTGTCAAAGTTAAAACAGTGATCTGCAAAAAACAAACAAACAGGAGAATACAAGTTCTGTTTTTCTATATTAGAATATCAATGAGATTCAATTTAAAAAGTGAAACCTATATAGTATATAGATTCATTACAAACAGATTGATTAAGTAGTTATCTCTTTTAATTTTGATTATTAGGGCTTATAGCTAATAAAAACTCCAAATTTAGTATCTTAGATAATTAGAATTTTACTTAAGTCCGATAAAAATATTTTTAACACATAAATGTTGGAATACTGAACAGTATAAACTTGTATAGTGCTCAATACTTGGTCAGGCCCCCTTTGCATGAATTACTGCAGCAATGCAGCCTGGCATTGAGGTGACCAGTCTGTGGCACTGCTGAGGTGTTATGGAAGCCCAGGTTTCTCTGATAGCGGCCTTCAGATCTTGTTTGTTGGGTCTCTTGTTGCATTGTTGGGTCTGGTGTCTCACATCTTCCTCTTTACAATACCCCATAGATGTTTATATGGAATTACAATTGTAATTGTTCAACAATGATCAAACAAAAAGTCAGTTTTACTGGAAACACCTTTAACAGCAATGTAGAAACCAAAACGTGCTACCTAGTCAGCTAGCATTTGTGCTTCAAAGTGAGTGTGTTTTCTTTGGGATTCAATTAAATTCAATTAAATTTTATTTTTATAATGCTTTTAACAACGGACATTAATAAAAACTGAATATGAAGGTAAAAAGAAACATTTATGGCAAATGGGCAAGCTGGTGGTCATGCTGGCAAGAACAACTCCCTGAGATAACATCAGGAGGAAACCTTAAGAGGAAATAATGCCATGTATGACTAATGCATGACCATGAATAAATCACTTCTACAAATGTGTGCTCTGAGGTCAAAAGTCAATTGTATAACAGGAACTGTGTTTTAATTAATATAAAGTCCACTCTGTTAAGATTACCAACTTTTCACTTGGTTGGAAACTTGGGTACAAAACTGTTTGTGGTCTATCCCATAAGTGGGGCTTTGTAAGAAAAAACTCTATCGCATGCTGTACTTTTTCATTATACGAGGCATCAACAAGCAGCCTGCACCTTTTAATCGAAGTAGGTGAATTGGTCTATAAAATACTAGAAGATCACTCAGGAACCATGGCAGTAGACCATTCAGTGATTTATAGGTCAACAGTAGTATTTTAAAAATAAAATTTCACTTGTAGCCAATGCAGTGTGTGGACAAAATAAAATAGTAATAGAGTAAAATCGAGTAATGTGCCCACCGGTGGTGTAGTGGTTAGCACTGTCGCCTTGCACCTCCAGGGTCCAGGTTTGATTCCCGGCCAGGCTCAATTCCTGTCTCTGTGTGCATGGAGTTTGCATGTTCTCCCTGTGCTAGGTGGATTTCTTCTGGGTACTCCAGTTTCCTCCCACATTAGGCTAATTGGCATTCCCAAATTGCCTGTAGTGTGAGTGTGTATATGTGTGTGTCCCTTTGATGGATTGGCACCCTGTCCAGGGTGTACTCTGCCTTGTGCCCTAAGCCTCCTGGGATAGGCTCCATGTCCCCGTGACCCTGAATACAGGATAAAGCGGTATAGAAGATGAGTGAGTGAGTAATGTGCCTACATCTTCTAATTTAATTAAGGACTCTGGCTGCGACATTATGTACTAATTTAAGCTTGTTTATAAACCTAGGGGAACATCCAGACAGTAAGGCATTGCAATAGTCCAATGTAGAGGTAAAAAAAAATCATGAACTAGTTTCTCTACAACATGCTGTGACATATTTTTTATTTTGACAATATTTCTGAGATGAAAAATAGGCTATGCCAGTAATGTTAGTTACAGTACATGCGTTTCATATGGACGAGTGAAATCAATAATCAAACCAAAATGTTTTACAGCCGCACATGATGAAACAATAGGCCATCCACAGTTATATGTGATCTGCAAGTTTACTTCTAGCTGCATGTTAACATAGTATTAATACTTCTGTCTTGTGAGAATTAAGTAGAAAGAAGTTAATAAGTATACTGTATCTACTGTCCTCATCTGACTTTGCTGAAACACAAAGCTGTGTGTCATCAGCATACAAGTGTAAACTTGTACCTTGTTTATAAATTACATTACCCAGAGGAAGCATACAGAGAGAAAATAGCAATGGGCCTCAAACAGAACCATGTGAAATACCAAACGTTACATTAGTACATGTAGAGAGATCACTACAGTATTTCCAAATTGATAACAATTAGTCAAGACGTGAACTAAGCGAGGGCAGTTTCGTTTCTCAAGGAGAATAGCATGATTAATGATGTCAAAAGCTGCACTTTGACCAAGCAACAGAACCCTGATCATTCATTCATTCATTCATTCATTCATTCATTTTCTATACCGCTTAATCCTGTGTTCAGGGTCGTGGGGACCTGGAGCCTATCCCAGGAG
>JAQQZS010000019.1:11786547-11797361 GCA_030068045.1 Platyallabes tihoni | reverse complement strand
AAAATTTATTAAAAATCTTTGCTCGTCTTACGGAACACTCGTAAACCGCGTTACTCGTAATCCGAGGTTCCACTGTAACTTATTCTGTGACCATTCATTTATTGTTTATTTGAGCAATTTCTTCATATAGTCTTGAGGAATAAGTGTCCAGGCTTCCAGAGTGACTATTTTGGCTCCAATTTTGGCAAGTTTTTGGCTCTAATATTCAGTCCCTTTGCTGTCCAGTCCCTTCAAACTTATTTCTAATTTTTTGCTGTTGTTGTTAATTAAGCCACATAGTGAAAAAAAAAAAAATTACCTTAAGGTACGACCCAGTGAGAGACAGTTGTAGATGATGACAGTTGATCAGACTGGTGGTTAGTGTACTGGAAGCTGAATGCTGACAGATGAGAGCGAAAATGAGGTTGCTGCTGAGATTGTTAAAACTCTTTAATTTAATCTATGCAGTGTAATTTAACATGAAGAAATGAGGGATGGCTTAAAACTTTTGCACGGTACTTTGTGTTACTGAATGAGATACATTGAAATTCCTATTGAGACAATAAAACGGATAATTCTATTGTCAGGAAAAACAAGATTGTTGCAGATTTTAATCGAAATCTAGAGTTACAATATGTGAAAACCTACGTATATTATTTGTTTATATTAATTACAGTAAAATCTCTGCTACAAGTAATGCAGGGTAAATTTATGCTAATTAAATAATTAAAATCATTGTAGTCAAAAACTTTCACTATATACTGATGACTATACAACTCCCACATTATTACTTTTACCTGGCCCTCCACTGCCATTAGTGCTATAAAATCTGTTTCTAATAAAAAGTTCTAAAGTAAGTCAACCTGGCAAATGTTACACCATGACCTGAATAAGTTTTTTAACATCTTCACATCAGAACTGATAAAACATTTAAGGCAGGTGAGACTTTTCAGAAAGTGCTTTTATAAATGTTTATGCAGGTTTATGTCAGTTTTCACAAATATGTAGGTGGATGTAACCCTATTAACCTTAAGTATTACCAGGAAATGTACAGTTTATGAATTCAAGTGTGATGCAGTTCTAGTTTGAAGACTGCTTTGATAAGATTTCCTTCCTCAACTGGAGTTCAGATGCAATTTTCAACCTGATGATAAGAAAACAAGCCAACAATGGGCAAAATTAATTGAGTGAGCCAGTAAGGAAGAGAGAAATAAATGTATGACTCTATTCCCTGAATTATTGTGAGTTGTGTTAAACATTTCTAAAGACCTTTCAGGTTGAGATTTTCCAGTTAACTTGGTTATTGCCAGCATAAAGTGCTTTATAGTGACATTTTTCTGACAAATGGCACTGCCAATCAAGATGGTTACAGCTATAGAAGACTCTATTTATGCAAAGACATTCTGTGCAAAAGACACAATATAGCTGTCTGTCCTTGTCTATATGGTTCAATATTTACTAAAGTCTATAGTTCCAACTATTAAATGTCTTTGTACCTAGTCCACTTCAGAAGGCTGATGAAGGCCACTGTAATGGCCCATTCACAGTCAAGTGTTTTTATTTTATTATTATTATTCACATCCCACTGAAATCAGAAGTGTTTAAACCTGCCACTCAAAGCAACTTGGAATCATTTTGATTTCACTCTCTTAGTAATAAGACAGCAACTATTCAGTTCAATTCAATTTTAACAATTGTCTTTTGATGCTTTACACAATCAAAAGAATTATTTAAGTTTGTATGGAATGTGAATGTGTAAGAATCAAAATGAGCAGATAGTCGCTGGTGAGTAAGTCGAGGGCGACAGTGGCAAGGAAAAACTCCCTGAGATGGCAATAGGAAGAAACCTTGAGAGGAACCAGACTCAACAGGGGTTCCCTCATTTGGGTGAAACAGAAAGCAGGAATTGATCTGCATTTATACAGTGTGTTAGGTGGCAGCCAGTTCAGCTGCCACCTAACACACTGTATAAATGCAGATCAATTCCTGCTTTCAGTTGATGTTAATTGATGTTAATATGGAGTTCAGGTAGTTATTGGAGGCTCAAGTAGACTCGTAGGAAATTCCAGTCCTAGACTAAAATTCCAGTCCTGAACTAGGACATTTCATGAAAATAAAGCCATGTTATATTGATGATGTGCTCAGTTCAATTTTCACAGTTTGTACAAAATAGGTGAACACTGAATGTGAAACTGCTAAATAAGGAATAAGGAGGAAGTCTTTTTTATTCTCCCATTTTGGACTTTTCCCATATTACCAAATTTGATGTCGAACTGATAAGATCTTGAGATCATAGAAAATGTGAAGGACCTTCATCAGGAAGTTCATCAAGTTCAGTACATCTCAGCAATCAGAAGAAAAATTTACCATGTTGAAATTTTTCAATAATAACGAAAAAAAATGTAGTTGCCTAAAAATCATTGAAGCAGTGTGAAAATAATTTGTAGGTGGATTCTAAAGGTTTTTTTGGGACTTCATAGGTGGTTCTTCATACTGGTAATTGTAGTCTAAAAGTCTAAAAATATCCCAAATTCCTATGATTTGCTACTATTTAACTACCTTCCCAAACTTTCATGATTTTAATGATTTTCATCAGCTTTATTCTTGGAGCAATTCATGGAGCATGCATTGCTCCAATTCCCAATTCCCACTAGTCTGGGTGGCTGCATTTCAAACGGACATGTACTGTAGTGCACTAAGTAGAGTGGTAGAGGGTTGTAAGGAGTTGAATTAAATATTTCAAAGTGAGGTCTCATAAATACTCTGGAGGTAATTCAGAAAAAGGTTATAGACAGTTCATGAGTTTGTCATGGTTTGTAGAAAGGTCAAAAGTACTTGATAATTATGTGATTAACACATTACAGAGCCAAGCAACTATAAACTGTGATTTGAATTCAAACCAATTCAGCATGCTTGTACACAAATTTCAATCGATAATGAAGCCACAACACGAAAAGGCTGAAGGCAGGACAGAAGGGTGTAAACTATGCTATAAATTAATTTTGACAGAGTTAAACAAGGATTAGCCATAATCAAGAAATTATACAAAATAAGTAAAATAAATTACACATATTCATTGCAAATGGAAACACAAGGGCTTAGACCAATAAAAGACATAAAGAAGGACAAAACCCAACAGGTTTTACTAATTACCTGTAGCTAGGAAGTCAATCAAACAACATATACAGATCAGTCATAACATTAAAACCACAAAATATTAACACGTTAGCATTGATTATCAATTCTATACCAGTAAACTGGTGACAGGATCATGAACATCCAAGGTTCATTTATGTCTGTGGGGACCAAAGGCCAACAGTCCGGTCCAATCCTACAGAAAACCCAATGCTGTCCAATGTGCCAAAAGGGTCAGCGCTGGCCATGATAGAAAAGCACCAGAACACACTTGCATTGTGGAATCATATCCCAAGTGGCCAGAGCTGCCCAGGGGACACAAGCAGAACCTGCACAATACTGGGTATAATGTTTTCCTTTATATATAATTTCATTCAACTCCAATATTATGGCTGTTCAGCATAAACCATGCATAAATGTGCAAAAAAAAAAAAAAAATATGGAAAGCCATTATACTGAAGTGACACAAGGAGCCTAAACAGAACCAGAGAACAAAAAGTTATGCAAGTCTTGAAAATGCTGCTGCTCCCACTGTGCTACACATCTGATAAACCTGGCATAATTAATCAGCTGATTAACAGCTTTCCTAAGATGAAGGGAAGTAGGTGTGTTAGAGCAGGGAAACACACAGATGTGCAGGATGGTGGGTTAGGGACCTGTCGTGTGGCGAACCAATAGTGTTGTGTGCAGTATTGCCAGTTCACAGTAACCAGTTCAACAAAGAAGTTGGTAAAAGCAGTCGATCTTCCAAATAATGAAGCTTGAAACCTTGCTAATTTGCTCGTTAAGTGTGTTTTGATTGCTTGCGAAAATAGCTATGCGATATGACGAAATGTTCACGTCTATTTAATTCGGTTTGGTATCAAAGCTGTCAGATTCCCCGTGACACTTTTATACATTGTAGAGACGCTAGCAAGAGAGAAAAATGTAAAAGGTTTGAATAATCTAATGAAAAATAATGGAAAATTAGTCAACAGATAAAACTTGCTGAATTAACCAATGATTATTACACCATAGAAATAAGTGGAGCAGTGGAGTGAAGAGGTGATGATAAGACCTGAAGAGGTGAAGATAAGTGCTTTATTAAGTGCTTCTTCAGTTTGACTTTGAAGATAGACAGTGACTCAACCAGCAGGTTCATTCCAGTCTTGACGCATGTCTCCTTTGTATCTTCAATTTTCTGTATCACATACCATCGAACCTCTTATGAAATAAATGTTCCATTTTTAAGCTGCAAATTAAGAGGAAAAAATATTTCTTCTTCTTCTTATTATTATTATTATTGTTATTATCATTATTATTATTATGAATATTCTATTTTGAACAGTTTAATGATCCTCCTCGCCACTGCGGAACAATTTCTCCCGCCTCCCTCTGTACTGTCTGTGGCATAGTGGCTTATCAAAGATACCTTGCTCACACACCATAGTGGGTGCCACCTTGCAGCTCAACTGCAACTTTGAGCTTGATTGTTTTCTGTGTGGAGTTTCGCATATACTTTCCGTGAATCTGTGGATGTGCTCTGGGTTCGTCGGTTTCTTCCCTACTCTTAAAAACAGTCACATAGCATAGACTACAGGTGTGAATAAGCATGTGCAAGATGTCTTCTGAAGAACGAGCATCCCATTTTAAGTGCATTCTGCGTATTCCTGCTTCAGACCCAGCATTCCTGATAGATAGTCTGGATGCACCATGACCTTCATTGAAAGGCTACGTTCACTTTATCAGCCTGAAGTGACTTAGATCTTTTTTTTACCCTAATGTGTCACAGATCTGATTTTTTATTATTTTTTTTAGTTCAACAAATCTGATGTTTTTTCTAATTGGATCTGAGCCATTTTCATGCACAGTCCTAGATTAGGTACTAGCAGTGCAAGGATTTCATAGTGGTGCTAGCAATAGCTGTTAAACAGGAAGTGTCTGGCTTTGTTAATTCTTCATCTTACTCAAATATGAGTAACTGATTGCTGTCCTCCAGAGCAAAATCCCAAGCATGTTTTAAAATTTTATTCTATTGTTTGAAATAAATGAGTGGTTGCACAAATACGTGTTTTAACCCAAATGACCTGAGCAAAGACGTATCAATATTGGCACGTGTCCCAGTTCAGAGGACAGACGCGTCCACATTAGAGTCAGATATATTTCCGATTTCCACTCAGATTTGATCATTTAGTAGTTAAAAGTTGAATGATGAGTATATTTTCTTGCTTCAAACACCTGGAAACAATGTGACATTGTGCCTAATGGAATGGACACCAAGTTTGTTGACCTTAATCAGGTTTGAGGAAGATGTGCCCCACATATCCCTTATTAGTTTGTTTACAGTATCCGCACATGCCACATAGTGGTTTACAGTAAACTGTATATGAAATGCATAAAAGTTGATATAATAGCAAAACATTATTATTGTTACTGATTGTGGAAAACATAATGAAGGATCATTTGTGAGTATTTAGTATAAAGGATATTAGAAGGTGAGTGGAGTATTGCTTCATACATGTGAAGAAAAAGAGAGTAAGAAAAACTGAAAATGCTGGAATGTGAGAAAAGAGGTTTTGTACCAGAGCTATGTTTGTTGTGTGATGGAATCAAACTGTAGCTAAAAAAAATTAAATAAATCAGGTTTCCATGTATAAAAGTGTCCAAAAATGTTCAGCCATGTTGAAAGGATTTTGACTAAAAGAATAAATATAAGATAATATTTTCTCTCTAAACCTTTCCAGTTATCATTCTTTCAGGAAAGTGAAATTTATATATATATATATACAGTATATATATGTCATATGTCCATATGCTGCTTATTTCTTAATTGATGTATAAATTTATTTTCTTTCAGTCTCTCCTGGTGGCCCAGCAGCTGGCCTCAGCCATGAGCGGTGTGATGTCAGGAGGTGCTCCAAGTCTGAATCAGCCGATCCTCATTCCCTTTAATGCAGGAGGGCACCTGGGAGGACAGCAGGGCCTGGTCCTCTCTCTGCCTACAGCAGCCAATATCCAGGGCCTGGTGGCTGCTGCAGCTGCTGGGGGCATCATGACTCTCCCTCTACAGAACCTGCAAGGTAAGAGTTTATTATATTCCTCAGCTGGAATTGTTATGCAGATTATACAAGAGCAGTGGGACAATCTTATCACTTTACACCCATGTACACTTATGTACATGAGGATTTTGCTGCAGATTCCATTTAACAGTGTATTATCTCCCTGTTAATGTTAACATCAATGGAAAATTCTGTGCTTGAAGAAAAACAATTCATTCAAAAAAAGAAATCATGTTTTTCTAAAGTAATAGACATGCATATACTTATTATGCATGTGTACAAAAATTTATTTACCATACAGTTTCATAAGAAGTAGTAATATAAAGGCAATTTTGCTATTTATAAATAATAGAAGTTTAAATGTCTTAAATAAAAATTTAAATGAACCCTCATTGTGCATAATAGATTCCAGTTCAAGTTTGGCTAAGACTCTTCTGCTGTGCCACTGAGCTAAATCTAGTTGGTATCTTTCAAAGTTAAGTAGTATTTAGTACAAATATTACTCTTGTGGAAATTTGGCCCCGATTACTTACATTGTTCTCGCGTTCTGGTTGACAAACTTTACAGCTGGTGTGCAGAACAGACCTAGGCATTGGAATTACTGTATATGCATCTCAATTTTGATTTATTCCAAATTATCACACTAATATATAAATAAAAAAGAAATACAACAATGATCGTTAATATCCAAATTTCTAACCTATCCAACAATTTCTCTGTTGTTGGGTATTGCATAGAACTTTTCTCAAAGGAATAAACTGAATAACTCTAGATGAAATCTTTTCTTGGTCTGTGTCATTATAAACCATGTAAGATGATTGTTCTAAAAATTATCCTCAAACCTGGTAAGAAGTATCATTCATTTTAAAGATCAGTTTGCAGATAAGCATATGTTAAGACATAAGGGGTTTCAGCTTTCTAACAGGGTTCTCTATGGAGCCCTCACTTCAGGACAAGTAGGGTTCTACAGAGAACATTAAGCAACCCCAAGGAGGAAACCTAGATGAATATTTTATGGTTTCCCTATATATCCTTTTTTTCCTCCAGAGTCCATACCTACAGTATATCCATAAAATAATTTGTATTTAGAATCTAAACTGGTTTCTCTGACTTTTTTTTTATATTTCAAAGGATTTTACTTGGAGTGTTTTGTAAAATGAAACTTCTTCTATATAGAATCTTTACAGTGCTAAAGTAGAGTAGGTAGAGAAGTGAAGCACTGGGTTTATATTTATATTCATTACAACTCAGCATTTTGCATCTCGCTACATAAAGCACTTTAAACATGTCCTTTCTCTCTGCATATTCATCCAGGAGCAAAATTCTGTCTTCTCTTCTTCTCAGTCCCTCTCTCCATCCTTCATCCCTCTTGTTTAAACTTTAATGCGCAAGTGTTCTCTTTTGATCATACTGTAGTTGTAAATGGTTTTCATTTTAATGTTTAAAACATTGTCTCTTTTATACCATTAGACCGTTGGATAGAGGAGGGAAACCATCAATCATAAATCTTGGATGAGACGCTCGCACTAATACCTGACTAAAAAATGCCACGTTATACATCTGAGTGCATGTTAAGTAGCACATCTTTTAGGCTTATCTTTCTTTTTGTTTTCCAAGAGGCTGAGGATTAAAATAATGCACAGACAGAGAGAGTTAAAAGTGGTCCAGAAGAGAGGGGATGGATGGATGGATGGATGGATGGAGGGATCAACAGATAGACAGATAACTGAGGTACTCAGATGAAGTAAAAGATGTCTCTAATGGACACAAACATGCATAAATAACAGCAGGCAACACAGTGTCTGAGCTTTTAATAAACATTCATGCAGGCAGAAGAATTCCTAAATGTACCCAGAGTTTGCACAGTCACGATTATATACCTTTCTAGAAGCTTCCGAAATAGAAAATAAAGTGGAGGCTAATACTTTGAGTTAGAAGCTTTTAACATCTCAGCCTCAAATAAAATAACTACAAACTCTTCATGTGGGTTTAACATCACATTTCCTAAAAGAAGCAATTTCTCATTGTACCATTAAAACAAACTGGCTTTTTTGAAAAAGCAAACCAGCTAGTCTTAAAAATGACAGAATCCATGACCTTTTAAAAAATTGCAATACCAGTATTTTGACATAATTATAAATACTCTAACACAGAAACAACAAAATAAGTTTTAAGAATAACATTTATTCAAACAACAAGTTATGAAATCATAGTACCAATATTCACTCAATTCTGTATACTGCTTATCCTATACAGGGTTGCACAAGGTCTGGAGCTTATCCCAGACCATGTGCTCAGGGCACTAGGCAGGGTACACCCTGGATGAGTGCCAGTCCATCACAGGGCGCAAGCTCACACATACTCACACACTATGTGGAATGTGGAAACAGCAGTCAGCCTAATCTTTGAGTTGTGGGAGGAAACTTAAATACCCAGAGGAAACCCACCAAGTATGGGGAGAACATACAAACTCCATGCGCATAAACCCAAAGGCGGGACTCGAACCCTCAACCCTGGTGGTGCAAGGCCACAGTTATAAACACTACACCCCTGCATGTGCTGCCTGAAGTAACATTATAACTTTGTGAAATAAGAATAATAAGAACCCAATATTTAAAAAATAGTTATATATAAAAGTTCAAATCATCAGCTACTGAATTAAAATGTTTCAATACTGTACTAATTTATATTGTTAAGTTAACTATTAATCTTCTACAGCCCTTAGAAAAAGCAGATACTGCCTGTCTGAAATCCCTATCACTGAAATTACTATTTATATAGAATTAATCCTTAATACTTAGTCCTTATAAATCTTATCTTATGAATGTTGTGAATTTTCTGTATCATAAATCATATTCAGCTTGATAACTGAGTCTTGCTGCTCTTTGTCACACAAAGAGTCAGTGCCATTGACAGGGGTGTTTAGGTAACATATGGACATTTAATGTGACCTTGTTGGTCCATTATGCTAAGGAGTATTTGGTGAAGTGCCAGGTATGTAGCTTGGACGGCTGTTAAACATGCTCCACATCCGGATTCACCCTGCTGACTATCAGCTCACAGCCTCGTGTTGATCTCCTTTTTTTTCCATACTTTTCATGAATCCATTTTCCTCAGTGACGTCAAACTCACTGTCAGAAATCTCACCCTCAAGATCATATGGTGTGACTGAGAGGCCATAGGTTCGAATTTCTTCCTTGTTGCCAGGAGATCTCTGAATGCGTCAAGACAGGGTTGGGACTGCACGAAGACAGCAGATTGTTCATATTAGTCGCTCCCTCAACTTTTTTTCCAGTTGGGCCTTCTGGAAGTTGAGTCATGTCAACTGACTTGTTAGTCTTCTTGTTAGGTGGATATGTTTCACTACTCATCCAAGTAACTTCTTCAGGTTGGGCCTTTTTTGATCTGCTCCTTCGGCTGTTTTTGGAGAGATTTCAGTGAATCGGAACTTCTCCTATTCACACTTGAGATGGTCCACTTCATCTTTTTGCAGTGTGAGATGCATCAGAACACAGAATGCACTTCCACATAATAAGCATCAGCATGAAGAGAATAAGACAGATGTTAAGCACAAGAGAACGTTAAAGAAAACGAGAGAATTGCACTTAAAGTAGCAAATAAACCTCATAAGGCTATTAAATTTTTATATATGTATATATACTGTACTGTGCAAAAGTCACCATATTAGGCACCATATTATATGCTGTACCAATTTTGTTATATATGTTTATCATGTCTGCATAATTATGTACACAATCATTCAGTATTTTCATACATAACTTAAAAATTAATAAATAAATAACATTACCAGAGAATATATGCATGACTGTAACGAAAGACCAGTTTTCAGACAAAAAACCTAATGTACACTCCTAGGATTTGCATAAAAATAGAAAGGAGCGAGTGTGACCAAGTTACCAGAAGAACTCATATTCTCCAGCAAGCTCAGTAAAACCTAACAGCTTTTTAACAGCGTTTTACTTATAAAACTGCACAAGTCTAAAACTCCCAAGACTTTTGCATAGTACTAAAGTAAAATAGTTGTTAGATTTTTATGGAAATACTGAATGATTTTGTACATAATTATGCAGACATTATAAACATATATAACAAAATTGGTACAGCATATAATATGATGCCTAAGACTTTTTCACAGTACTGTGTATATATATTTTTCATTATTTTCCATTATTTCCATTATTATATTAACTAAACAATTAAAAAATTTAATGAAATAAAATAAAATTCAGTTTAACAGATAAATTTAATCTGATTAATATGCCGACACAATATGTGTCATATTAAGTTTTTCACAGAAAAATATGATACATTTTTTTTTGACTTGTAACATTTAATCTGGCAAATTGTTTTAACACAAGATTGTCTATAACTAAAGTTACTAAATTCACTAATTGATATACAGTGTATATATATATATATATATATATATATTTTTTTTTTTATATATATATATTAGGGCCGGGACTTGATAAAAAAAATTTATCTAATTAATTAGAGGCTTTGTAATGCTCTTATCGACGCTTCCATCCATTCGGTTGTTTTTTTTTGGGGGGGGAGGGGGGGGTTTCCAATTTTCTCCCCTAATTCGTTTTTTATAACAAAATTTCCCATCCACAGTGTAATATATTTGAGTTTGATGTT
>JAQQZS010000019.1:11742360-11752852 GCA_030068045.1 Platyallabes tihoni | reverse complement strand
TGCACACCTTAATGAATTTATTGAAATTAAACTGGCAAATGGCAAACTTACTTTACATTCTGTACAAATGTCATTACTAAAAAAGAACTAAAATACAATATACAAAATATTTTTTTATCGAGAAGTGAAGCAATGAGATAATGTTTGTGTTCAATGATTTCTGTATACACTTATTTAATGCCCAACTTAATTTTGATTATACATTTATGACTAAATCTTCAACATTTTTTCATGGCCACCCCAATTAAGCCTACAGTACATGTAGATTCGAATAAAGACATAATTTTCCAAAAGTGGCCAATGTGTTAGAGAAATCTAGGCCTCTTTGTCAAGTCAACAAAAACCACTTTATCCATCATTCATCAAGACCTTTATGTGGCAGTAGCACACCACCTACTTTGCCTGCCGCAGATAAAAATGAAGAAGAAGACCAAGAAGAAGACAAAGCGGAAGGTGAAGGTGGGTTTTACTTTTTCACGCTGAATTTTAAATTAATTAATGTTGACAAGGAATCAAAATGTTATAACCTTGTGGTAAGAAAAAAAAAGAAATATATATACTTAGCTGAAATTTACACAGCTTAGGTTTGTTCTTAAATTGCAAAAGGAATTCAAATGCTACCTGTGGGTGGTTTAGTTTAGCATGTGAATTAGCATATCTACAGTAGTGTAGGTAACTAACACCAGTGAGGTTTTTTTTTTAATGGTAAAAATCAGTCAGCTGGTTACAGTATTATTATTATTAGGCATGACTTAAGTTACCCAGTGTAACTTACATTTTACTTTAACTGGGTTCTTTTCAGAAGCACGCCACCTCAGGAGACCAAGAATCTCAACAGAGAAAATGCAGGAGAATGTTCCGGAGTTTCCATCAGCACCACATCATCAGTCAGGTAAGCACCAGAGCAAGCTCAAGCCCACCTCTCAACCTTCAGAAAGTTGGGAATTGAGTAGCAGAATGGTGTTTAGGTAAATCAAATGTTTAAAATTTTTTTGTTCCATTAGATAAAAAGCAACTCCAGCAGTTGCAGACTTTGAACAAACTTGTTGGACATCCACCACAAGAGAAGACTGATGTAGCCGTTGAGAGAGAACTTTTCCTGGCATTTGCCCGTTCTTGTAGCCCTTACATACAGATGGTAGTCACGGTTTGTACAGCAAGCAAACAATTTTCATTAAAAAATTTTCATCTCCTTTTAGACTGATTCTTTTCACTGGAAGATTGTGACAATGCTGTGGACTCATACATTGAGCTGAGCAGTGTGACACTTAATATCTTTGACAGGTTGGGTGACATTTTGTATCATTTAGTGTCTTGATTTGCCAGATTTTGCTGGTGTCTGTTATATTGTATGAATTTATTACACTGTATGCTGTTAATTGAGGATTTTTGATATGTTCAATAAAACTATAATATTTCTCATTTGTATTTCATGCATCTCATTTATAGCTGACTTTAATATCATTATGGTCTTATATATGGCTCATTTGCTTCTCCTTCAAATGCAGTTCTGTTTCTCATGTACATCTCAGATTTCTCAAGTGTTTCTCAAATGTTTCTCAAAAGTATGTCTCGGTTTGTGTCTCAGTTATGTCTCTTTGTTTCTCCTAAGTGGGGTTTAGGAGAAATAGAAAAAACAAAGTCGAGCTTGTAATGAGACAGCTCATGAGACAAGAAAAAGCTCATTCTGAGCAACAAAATTTTGCTATGGGTCACACCACCTACCCTGCAGGTGCGAGGTGACAGTGCTATAGTAACCAGCATCTTGGCCTTTCCCTCTTATTCCTAGGTGCTGATTTTCTAGCCAGAAATAAACAGGCACAACAGGGAGTCTTTTTTGCACACATTTGTAAATAAGCAATTATTGGAAATAAGCAATTTCCCTCTGGGATTAATAAAGTTCTTTGAATCTTGAATCTTGAATCTTGAATTTGCACTCTGTAGGTCTGAAGTCTTATTTTACTTTGGTTTAAAGCTTTTTTTTTTTTTTTTTTTTTACAGTTCTACAGGAGTCCTGTGAATATTCACTGTTTTTGTGGCTCCTTTACCTAAATGCTTTACAACAGTTATTTTATCCAAACAGAGAGAATAGGGTGGTGTAGTGCTTCGTGGGTTTCCTCTGGGTGCTCCGGTTTCCTCCCACATTCCAAAGACATGTAGGTTAGGTTAATTGATGTTCCCAAATTGCCTGTAGTGTGTGAATGGGTGTGTATGTGTGTGTGCCCTAAGATGGATTGGCACCCTGTCCAGGGTGTACCCCGCCTTGTGCCCTAAGTCTCCTGGGTTAGGCTCCAGGTCCCCGCAACCCTGAATACAGGACAAAGCGGTATAGATGAGTGAGTGAGATAAGAATAGGAATAAGGAACTCCTTTGTGGCAAACTAGTGCCAAAAAGCAACAGAAGCAGATTCCACTAACTAGTCTCAGCTCAGTTTATTTCAGGTAACAGCTTGCTAGCTAGATAACATTAATCGACATATGCTAATCCATATGGCACTGAATTAAAAAGCTACAGTATCTTCAGGTGTTCGTTGTGATATAAATAGTAATTCTTGTTATCATGGCTTGTTAATTTATATTGGCTGATGCTAACTGTCAAGCTAAATATCTGAGGTATCTGCCATTGTCTGACTAAACAGTTAGCGATGTTGATACTTGGTGCTTGACTGTCTCAGCTGTTCTCATGCTACTCAAGGATATAGTTTAGCTAGTAACTAGTAGCAAGTGAATTCCCCATAACTGATTAGCAAACACACACCAAAGTATTTAATGTATATTACATATATGTGCAAATGTATATTATTTTAAAATCATCACATTTTTTAAAGAGAGAAAGGAATGAAAAAAAAAGTTTTGTTCAGATATCTTATAACTACGTTTCTTGATAGTGATTTGATGCTAACTCTAACCCTTCTTAGCGCAGGTTGCACCTGTACTATCTGTCTTAAAAGTATGAAACACAGCATTTATCTTCTACATGCATATGCCATGATCTTATGCCTTATTTTAGAAAAATCAAAACTGGAAGGCTCTAAAGGTACTGATGTGTTTGTAGTGACTGCATCTTAATCTTTTCATTAGCTAAACAAAAAAAAAAAAAGACTGGTAATATACAAATGAAAACAAAATATTGCTAATGTATAGGTTTGTTCCTGGTTTGGCCTCGCTTTAAATAAGATATTAACTGACATGAGAATCAGTTGGCTCTGAGCTTCCATTTGCACCCTTTCTGTCTCTTCTCTCCATCCATTCCTCTCTTCATGCACTGTTTCTATTACCCCCTCATTGTGGCGAGTAATTGGACACTTTATGCGCAGACTCTGTGTGCTCTTGATCTATTTAAGCAACCAAATAAAAGGCTCTAGTCTGCCTCTTAGGATTCCAAATAGCAAACCATGCACACGACTTGATAGAAGGTTAGCTTGATTTATTAGCTCCGCACAAAAGTGTGTGTGTGTGTGTTAGGTGAGGAGGACATGAGTGTGAAAAAAGGGAACCGTGGGGAATAGAGGATAAGAGAGAGGACAGTGTTTCTTTCTAAGTAGGGAAGGGACACAAGGAATTAAATAGTTTGCAGGAAAGCTATGATATGGAGACAGATGAAATGGAGACATTTTTATACTTCTTATCAGCCTAATTTCTGTGACCAGCTAAAGCATTAATAAATATTTAAAATAAAGTCAACAAACCGAATATAAGGCTATTAAACTCAGTGTTGGTCAACTAGAATTAGGTCATTAGGCTTTTCCACATTTCTGAATTTGATCCTGAATCAGTTATTTGTATAACTGAATATTGAGGTTCTTCAGGACTTCCTAGGTCATTGGTTCTTGGATTGTAGAGTCCAGAAATATTCAGAATTACAATTATTTTCTACTGTTCAACTATAAATCTTCCCAAACTGTCATGATTTCAACTGATGATTAATCAAGAATTGACTAATGCTTTGAACGCCTTTACATGTTGACATGGAGTGATTCCAGCACAGCACTAGTTCATTAGACTGGATGGCTGAATTTTAAATTGCCAGATTGCACTTAATGTAGAGTGGAAGAGACTGTTAACTAAGTGCCTTTAGCTAGCTTTTTGGTTCATAAGAAGGTATACAAAACTGTGCTATCGACATCACTGTTACCAGGTAAACATATGGGATTTTATTGAAAAACTTGTCTTCTATACAATCCCTGACCAAAAACATGTAGCAAGTCTTGGAAAATCATAGGGGGTTCGAGAAAAACAGTAGCAATTCTTGACAAGCCTTGGCAATTTATAGCAAATTCCAAAAAATATAACTCCATATATATAAAAAATATATTCCAAAAAAATATAAAATATAGCAAAAAAAATATATATATATATATATAGCATCATCCCAGTTTTGACACAAACCCAGTGAATTTGATCTGACATTCAGGAACCTGTATAACTAAAAGATTGTAATTAAGTGTCTTTATTTCCTTATTTTTGTTTAGATCAATCCGCTAGCCAGCCAGGCAGCTGTAGCAGCAGCAACGATGGGCTCGATCGCTGGATCACAAGTGTTTGGGAATGCTGCTTTGCCAGGCCTGCAGGGCGTTACAGGCCAACTGGTCACCAATGCACAGGGACAGGTCAGTAATACACACAGAGAAATATATATCTACATACACGTAGCTATTCAACCTTGTGTAGACACTGAAAGAGGGGATATAGTCACTTCAGATCCACGCTTAAAACTGACCAGTACTGTATATATTTAAAATAAAGTTGATTTGGGTGAGTCAAAAAAATAATTTTTTACATATTGATATTATGTCCATGTTACTACATAAATTAAGGTGTGTAAAGGTACGTATTTTTGTTTAATGTGTAATTTAATTGTGTAATGTAAACCTATCAATATTTACCAGTTTATTTTTACCAGCCATGCATAATGGGAAGTGTAGCTGCCGTAAGCCATGATCTACTGTATTCTGCGAAGTCTAAGTGAAGAGAATCACCCTAAAGAAAGTGTTAACAGAAATAGTAAAATAACTATTTATTCTGAACCTATAGCCATCTGCTTCTTTATTGACATATTACCCTTTTCAATTTGATCCCAATCGGAGGAGAAGACTTTAGCTTGATCTGATTTGAAAGCCGGCTGTGAGTGTGATTAGCACGATTGGTCAGCGGCCCAGTTTTGTGCTTTCTTACGCTGAATGTCATGCTTTGACTGGTCTGCAGTGTGCAGACAGGGGGCTAAACAGCTGACCTTGTCATATTTATATGGGCCGGCTGCAGAATTGTTCTATCGGTTGCCAGAGGCTTGAACGATGGAGCTTGTCAGAGCTAAGCTCTATCTAATGAATCATCTTATCACAGAAGAACCACTCTTATACTAAAGGAAAAGAGTGTGTGACGAATCCTTAAATCCTTAAAACTACAACTAACACCTGATTTTATCCGTGTCATCAAAATGAAGCTTATTATCTCCTAGGACAGAATGCCTTATTATTATTATTATTATTATTGCACTTCATATTTTCTGATGTGCTCATGGGTATCGCTTAAATTGTCTTAAACCGCATATCAGATTACAGATTATCACACAGTATATGTATTTTGTGTGTATTTGCGGTGACACTTTTCAGCATGTACAGGCAAGTGTGTGAACATGGTCAGTGTCTTGATGCTGAACATCCCTAATGAGCCTGGCGTGTGCTCGGTTTCTGAAGGCACCCGCAGGGCCTTGGCTGGATGTATCGCTGTTACGCCGGCTTTGATGGACCACGCTGTGCGTTTTTTGCTGCGCGTTCATGCTGTCATGGCCGCCTGACACAATCAGGTCATGGAGATGGTCAAAGCCTAGGGCTACAGCCTCCGCTCCTGACCTTATTACAGCAGCCTATTATTTAGTTTCAGCCCTCTAAAACACTTGTAGGCCTTTGAGCCCGAGCCCCCTCTTTTTCCTCTTTCTGCTTTTAACGTTAAAGATACTAATACTGGTGATGCCCTGAACAGGGCCAGATGATGCCTCAGACACAACACCGAAAGAAAAAAAAAAAAAGATAACACAATTAAAGGCACTGAATCTCAGATGAGACATTGAAGCCGGGGTGCGTGTTTGTCTTTGTGGCTTTTAGGCTTAAATAAAGGCCTGGTGCCAGAACTATCTTAGTCACATTGCGTTAAGCTCAGTCTAAATCTAGTAGATTGTCCTTTAAGCTAAGAACCTCTGCTAGAAACATCGCCGAGCACAAGTGAGAATTTATATGATGTATTTTTTTCTTGTTTAAAAAGCAGAGTGTGCATTCAGGGAATGTTCCACCTAAAAGGCACCAAGAACACAGAGTGAATACAGAATTGTTTTGGCAAATTTAAAATAAAACTCCAAGTCCTCACTCTGAGCTATAAATCCATCAAGTCAAGCTACATGCTGAGAAAAAAGATAGATGGAGTTCAGAGGTCTCTCTCTTCGTGTGCTCCCGTTTACACTTAAATATAAAGGAAGCCTCTGGGAGTTATTTTGTGGTTCAGGCTCGGAGGTAAATGGCAGTGGATGCTACCTTTCTCTCTTTATCACTGTAAATAGCAGTTCTGGAGATGTCAAGCTTTTAGCCTTTTGTTCATTGTTTGCGAGTTTGGCTATGGCTGAGCCTGCTTTGTTGACGCTGAACCTTATCATTTGTCAGCAAATTGTTGTTGCCAGATCCTCTTTGTTATTTGGAAGATGGTCGATAATTCGAGTGGCTTCCATTTCCTGGCATTCTGTAAAAAGCTGGAGGTGTGCGAGACACTCCTTAACTGATTCTCTGCGTACATAAGGCACTAAAAATCCCTGCTTTTAAGATACGTTTTGTCCAGTTATTGATATTTATGATGTACAAAGTGCCATAAAGTATATCTTTTTCAATGTAATATTCAGTACAAATAGTATATTTATTTCTGGGAGCAATAATGGATTGTTAGAACTTCTGGCTTCTCTGCCAATATGGGTTGCAATCCTATTCTCCCCTGAACAAGGGGCACTAGGGGGGAAAATGGGCAGAGATATTGGCTGGTAACCATAGCAAACACTCCAGATTGGCCTGGCTGGAAGAAGGAGATGACATTTGTTGCAAAACAGTGAGTTGTAACAGGAAGAACAGAGAAAAGGAGGGAGAGCGAGGATGAAAACGAACACCTCGAGTCTACACTGTAAAATATATTCCATAACAAAAAACAACATAAAGGATAAAGCGAGCAGAGCTGAAAGGCAAAAAGAAAATGGTTTTTGATATAACAATATTATGTTATTGTTTTTTTTTATCTCTACACCTAGGTGCTCTCAAAAATACAATAATAAATATTATGTAAAATAAATATTGCAGTATGGAAATACATAGAGCATACAGTATGATTATGCTGTAAATAAAATACTGCTAGTGCTTGTAATGTGAGATGCAGTGAAAGAGGAATAAAACTTGTACTCGTATGTGGTCTTAGTTCCAGCTTGCTTCAGACCACCCAGTCGTTGATTAATTTCCTATGACAGCATGTTCTGTTATGTTTTATTCTCTACATAATAAATTATTTAACAAATTTCTTTTAGTGTTTTCGAACCGACAGACGAAACCAAGGGGGTTCTTTGTTGCATACTTTGTTCTTTGATGCTTTTTTTCTAAGTCATCCTACGTAGCATTGAACGACATCGAATGTGAAAAATCCTCGGCGTTTGCAAGACAAGAGACAAGTGAATGGCTCTGTGTCCTGTGCATGTGCGAGCAGGCTGTCATCTCCTCGCTGTTCATACAAATAGTAAAACCACTTAGCCCAATGAGGATGAATAATTGAGCAGAGCAACTCCTGAGACACCAACATCGTCACCCAGCACAATGAAATATGCTAAGTGGCAGGAGTGAGTGCTGAGGAAGGGATAAAGAGCAGGAGCACAGGAGATCGAGAGATAAAGAGGGACGAGGGGAGAGAGAGATAAATTATCTTTCGCGTAATGTGAAGCAACGCAGGCAAATGAGCCGTGGAGAGGATGAATTACAGATCGCTGGCATGCCACTCCGTCGCTATTATGTCACTGAGAGAGGGATGAAGCAGAGGGGGAATGAGTGCATGAGTACAGCACAGAGGGAAGCACTGCTCTTAGTTTTTTATATTGTTTACAGGTTTGGTAGTGCGATTTGAAGGAAAATTACTTATCTGATAATAAACACATGATTCAGGAGACATCAAAATGGCAACACACAATTAATAATTATTATTAATAAATTCAATTAATAATAATAGTAATAATAATAATAATAATAATAATAATAAAAGGTATATATATATATATATATATATATATATATATAGTTATTAAATTAGTTATTAAATAATATTTATTAAAACGATTGACCTACTATCCATATAGAATATTCCACTGATATAATTGTCCATAATTACCTCCTTCTTCTTCTTCTTATTATTATTATTATTCATAAGTTTTCAACTCAGTTTTCATTATCGGAACCAGTCAAATGTTCCCAAACTTTTATAATCTGTCAGGTATTCTTAAAATTATGCAGGCATTTAGTCCCCATTAGGATATAAAACATACACTGTACATAAATCCATAATGAATGTCACTTTATTTATAAATGGAAAAAATTTACATTTTATATTGATTCAATTGATTCAATTGACCCGAATAATAATGTCCACATCAGAGGGTTGCATTTATTATTTTTACATATATTATTTAACAGATCTTTATAATAGGTCACATATCTCTTTTTTGTAGCTCATAAATATTGAACAATGAAATTAGCATTTGCTTGGCAGTATGCTCAGATTATTGCTGTTCTATTTAGTATTTGCTTGATCTCATGTCATTACTTTATGTTTGTACAGTAGGTGGTAGTTTAATCATTCACATCAATTGGTGTACTGAGAGTAGACAGCTGAATAGAGAAGAAAGCAAAGGAACTGAAAGACATAAACACTGCATACAGGAGTGAAAACAGGGAGGCATTGAACTGGATTTGGGGAGAGCATGTAAGAGTCAGGGAATTAAAATGTGTTTGTGTGTAGTAGCATTAGTGGTGGAATGAGAGATGCCGTAAGTGCCACAACTGTATCTCAACCACTTTCTAAGTTACAGATCCAGTGAATAGACACAAGCTGTCCATAGCAGACACACACAAGCACACACACATTTCATCTGGTCTTATAATGGATATGAGTCAGTGGTGTGCACCAGTTAACACAAATCTACTCACATCCTGACCTTTACTAGGTGTGTATTATATGAGTGTGGAAGTCAGCACACAGGCTTTGTATGTGTGTGTGTGTGTGTGTGTGTGTGTGTACCTACATTTTCTACAGCACTTTGACCTTAGCAATGCTCAAACCACTTTGACGGATAATCATGTGGGACGTACCCGACAGTTCTAAGCAAAACAAACCTGATGATCTGCGGTTTCTAATACAAGGACGTATAGATGTCATCATTTTGTGACTTCTTTCATTTCCTCTAAAGTAAACAAACTCTCTTCAGATCTCCACTACAATGGACTGGTTTTTACTCAGTCAATACGTATTACTCACAAATACAGTACAGTACATATTGTATTTGAAACAGAGATCTTTTCTTTTTCCAGAAATAGGAATCAAGTTAAGGGCGTTAATGCAATATACCAAAAAACAACTTGATGTTAGTTAATGAAAGTCGGCACAAAATAATTTAGCAAAAATATTCTTGTTTGAATAATAGATATAATAACAGCATTTCTCGGTAGTGGACTTTTAGATAGTACTATTTAATGTTTAATCAGACACTTCCTCATCATACTTTAATGTTTTTCCCTTGGTTTTAGCACATGTGCTTCTACATGATTAATCATACGTCTACATATTAATTTTTTGTTGGGACTGAATATGCCCTTGACTAAACTATAAAATCGCTCTTTGTCTAACTCTATATATATAGATAATTGGTACAATCCCACTGATGCCAAACTCTGCAGGACCTTCCAACCAAACCGGGGGTGGGACATCACCTCTCCAGGTCCAACCAATCACACCGCAACTGCTGACCAATGCACAAGGCCAGATCATCGCCACGGTGATCGGGAACCAGATCCTGCCTGTCATCAACACGCAGGGAATCACACTATCACCCATCAAACCTGGACAGCAGGTCAGAACTATCGTACTGTACCACTATACTGCATGGAAACAAATGGCTGGACACATGTTTGCACACAAGACTTTTCAGTGAACCTTACAGTGCATTCATACAGTGCATTATTACACATGTAGTACATTACCTCAGTACATTTCTGCACATAAACTGTATTTTATTGCTAAATAGGCACTTTAGTACATTACAACATACGTATCACATACATCACAAAATAACATCACAATACTTCACTACTGTACATCTCTATAGTACAGTACTACAGTCCATCACTACAGTACATCACTACAATATATTACTACAGTCAATGACTACAGTCCATCACTAAAGTCCATCACTAAAGTACATCACTATA
>JAQQZS010000019.1:11669218-11700367 GCA_030068045.1 Platyallabes tihoni | reverse complement strand
TCGCGAGTTTGTCGCACGCGCTGTCGTACACCACGAGCACCTGTCGCGCGTGTAGGTAACAACTTTCATGATTTGTTTTAATTTAAAGAAGTGAGAGTAGTAAAGTGTGTGTGTGCGCGCGCGCGCGCTGCAAACAGTTGTTTCATTGTTCAGTAAGTCAGATGTCCGTGTTTGGCACTGAGTGGTACGATTATATGACTTCAAGATTTATTAAATCATGAAGTAAAATTAAATAATAAAGCAATGATTGTCAAACTACTACTACTCTGTTTTTAAAAGCAGAAACAGAAAGGCATAGCAGTGATCTCCAGAGGATGCGTATTAGCTTACATAGTGTGCATAGTGCGAATGCCGCAGTTGAAAGGATAAACCCTACGGTCCCAATTCTGGATTTGCAACTCCAGTTATTTGCTGCTACTATCTGTATATGCACTGTGTTGTGATTTATTTGATCAGGTAGTCATGCATTGACTGCATGCTTGACTTTTGACTTGTGAATATTTGCTGAACTTTCCCTTCGCTCTTGAACAGGTCTAAACCAGTACAGCAACATGCACAAGTTTTCGTTCTCATCCTACTTTCATTGGCATTCTTGTCATCGACTTTTATTAGCATTTTGTCTTGCGTGAACTCACAGCAGATCTAGAACCTGCATGCTAAACCTCGGACTGGCTCTGGCTGTCCATGACATACTGTAGCAAGAGCCATATACACGGTCACGCATTCGTTCACACCTTAGGGCAATTTATTACAGCCAGTCAACCCACCTGCATGTTTCTGTAGGTGGGTGGAAACCATAGAACCGGAGGGACACCCATGTGCATGTACAGAAACACTGCATAGACAGTAACACAAGCTTAAAACCCTGGGCTCAGGTGGCAATGCTCTCTGCTGAGCCACCCTGCTACCCATAACTCCAACTAATATTCTAATTTAATATTGTATATATATTTGCTGTTAACAGGCTTGAATGTTGGACCTGTCTGGACCACTTCAGGTTCTGCTGATAATCAATCATCATCAGATTGGAATATCACAGGTACTGTATGAGTTCTTATTCACTGGTAGTGGAGGACCAAGGGTAACTTGGCATCTAACCATCCTAATTTATTTGGATATTCTTCAGTCTGGTGTTTACATGAGAAAAAGATGTTTGCAACCCATTTCAGATGATTGGCTGAAAGCGCTTGCAAGCTGTTAACATGGGAAACAGGTTGTGCTGCCCAACATCAAGCCCGTGTGATCACACGGTGGATGAAACGCAGGGGCTGCTAAACTCACCGGATTCTAAGGTTTCAGCAAGGCCGCTAACGACTGATGGAATTAGCCAGGCACTGGCGGTCGAAGAGGGGTAAGGTGTTCAGTAAAACCTTTTTGACAACTGTGATGTAATGAGTACTAATAAAAGATTGAGTGACGATTTATTATTTTTCCAACAGCAAAAATGAAGACAGACAAGAAAAAGCTGTAATCAGCACACAACCTGTAGCAGCTTCCAAGTTAGCTGAGGGGTCTGCACAGAGTTCTTATGGTTCTGTAATCCAGATGCTCCACACTGATGTCTCTCTAGCTGCACAAACTAGCCAAAGTGCCTCACCTGTCTCAAAAGAGTCACATGAACCAGAAGATGCTACTACAGCCACGGAAACAAAAGAGGATGATGAGACTACAAAAATGATTCAGACTTCTGCCACTGAAGACACAGATACACTGCCAGTTAGCACACTAACAGAGTTGGCTACAGCTATAGTGAAAGAGGAAAAACAAGTTGAGTTATCTGATGCACTGGAACAAGAGGATGAATCTGGTGTCCACGAGCTGATGGTACCGGATGCACTGGCAAAAATGGCTGATGAACTACATGTTGTGCAAGTGGATGCACAGAAGGAGGTTCCTGAAGAGGACACAGAGATGCGGTCAGCTGAAGTGGATAAAAATGAAAATTCTGCTGAAGTTTCTGCTGAGATGAATCAGAAAAGAGAAGCTGGTGAGGTAGATACAGAGGAGGATGAGCTCGAAGCACCCGTAGAAGTTTTACCTACAACTGGAATCCTTCAAACCGAGGAACCAGTTCTGAGTGACTTGCCTGTGGATGGACTTGAATCGAAAAAAATCCTTACGTCTGTGGACGTTGCAGATAACAGTGCACACTTACTACCTGACAATTCAAATTCAGAACATTTTGCATCTTTATCACAACCCTCAACTGATGAAGAAAAAACAGCCATTGAAAAAGCTGTTGCTGGTAAAGGGCTGGAAATCCACAAAGAGGATGTTGGTGTAAAGGAAGACTTCTTACCTTCTAAAACTCAGGAAACCCCAGAGTCTGTGAACATTATTGAGGAATCTACTGTGAACTCTGTAGAAAAAGGCAAAGTGAATGACTTGACGGATGGGGATGGGGATTTGAAAGATGAGAAGCCAGCTGAGGTAAATGTTGAAGAACCTCTATTGACTGAGGAAGTGCAGAAACCATGTGAGGAACCTTCACATACTGAGAACCAAGAGTTATTGGATGAACCCCCTACACACAATAAGAGGTGAACATATATTGCTTGTTTTAAATTGTTTTTACCGGTGTATTAGTCTCTGACTCTCTTTGTCTTATGTCAGTATCAGTTAAATGTAGGCCCACTCACTCTCACTCACTCATCTTCTATACCGCTTTATCCTGTATTCATGGTTGCGGGGACCTAGAGCCTATCCCAGGAGACTTAGGGCATGAGGCAGGGTACACCGTGGACGGTGCCAATCCATTGCAGGGCTCACATACTCATTCACACACTACGGGAAATTTGGGAACGGCAATTAGCCTAACCTGCATATCGTTGGACTGTGGGAGAAAACTGGAGTCCCCGGAGGAAACCCACCATGCACGGGGAGAACATGCAAACTCCATGCACACAGAGATGGGAATTGTGCCTGGCCGGGAATCGAACCCGGACCATGAAGGTGTAAGGCGACACTGCTAATCACTACACACCTTGTCTAGTAGCCCAAATGTAGACTACTAGACACCATTGAGTGGCAGTAGCTGTGTCACTTAGAGTTTTTGGTCTAGCATTAATCTTCTTGCACTACATCTTACCTTGCATCACTGATACTAGTCAACCCTCATTAGCTTATGAATTGATATTGGCGCGGGAATCTGTTCTCTGTCTGTTTAAATATCTAGTCAGTACATTGGACGGGAACCAAAGTAGACAAAGCAAAATAATGAAACCACAGTATGTGGTCTTATTTTTAGCTTCTGTCCAGTATTTCTCAATTTCGGTTCATGTGACCTAGCAAGCATTCATTTACTCCTAAATCACTGAGCAGATGATATAACTAGACATTAATTCACTACACACTCTGAGTGTGTTCTAGATACTGGCCTGAACCTGGAGATCAGTTTCGGATCGACTTTTATATTTTTCCCAATTTGATTCACACTCAGACTTTTTTAAACCTTGATGGCACCCGATTATTGACACCGCAAAAGAAAAGGTCAGTCTAACACGTGCTTCCTGTGAACGTGGGTTGCTTAGGAAACATTTAGTTGAGAAAAGTACCTGACTCTACAACTGTAACAACTACTATAAGTCTGTATTTTATGACTACTACAGTATACTCAAAGCAAAGTTACCTGTACAAAAAAAGCTTCACATAGGTTCACAGCTGTGTGAGAGTTCTATCTAGGATGGTTTAATGGGCTGCATCTATAAACTGCACAGTAGGACAGAGTGGAGCAACAGAAAAGCATTCTTCTTTTGTTAACTGGAGATCACAAGTTCAAATCCCAATGGTGCCAGAGTCACCCATGACTGGGAGTCCCAGGGAGCAAAATTGGCTGTGCTTCCAGAAGTGGAGGTATGGCATATTTGCATTTCCACATCAATCACGGGTTTTCTTTATGCTGCCTACTAATGGTGCATAAGCAGCAGTTCGAAAAGATGCAGCTGGAGGAAGAACATTAAGGTTTTCACACCCCCTGGTTGGTAAAACTGTTGTTTGAGAGAGGAGCGCCCTGAGGTGGGGGGATACGTTACCTGATGGCACATGGACAGACCTTATATCCCCCTATAACCATACACTTGGCTTTGGTGTCAAAAAAGAGAGCATTATCACATGACACTTTGGCAAAGAAAAGGTCACAATCATTATCTGGCATTCATCAAATATTTTATTTTGGTGTATTTGTATAAGGCTATATACAGTACTATGTTGTTCTTAGAAGCATGAGCTCACGTATATAACCTCTGTATCTGTAAGAGATTCTGATTCTACCTTATGAATTATTTTCTTTAAATTAGCATCTGACATTTGACTTGTCTATAAATGCAATACAAATACAACATCAGTATACAGTACAGTATAACAAAAAATAAATGTTTTCCAATTAAAAGTATTGAGGATTTTATCATTTGTTAATGCTTGTAGCTATCAAAAATATAATTCTTTACGATAATTATGCTGTGCCAATTGTCATTTTGACTTCTGTTCAGTCTTTATTAGAATGTCAAGTCACATAAATATCACATATTCTTAGATCTATAACCCCACTGTACAGATCTAGTCATTTATGTGTCGTGTTAACTTTGCATCCACAGATCAGGACCACATGATTTGATGTCAAATTAAATAATTTCTCTTCTCTCTATTGTTAGTGTTGCAGAGGACCTGGAGAAACGAGAGCCTACAGACACTACAGAGACCCAGGAGACAATCACCGAGTGTGTACAAAAGGAAGAAGAAGTTCAACAGGCTTTTCAAAATGGTTTGCTCACACATGCTCCTGTAGAGAAGCCACATTCTACAGAGGAACCTGAGTAAGCACTTCCTGTTGTTTACACTTCCCACCACAAGGTGGAATTAAATGTCCAGTTTTCTAAATTTGTTTTGATATTAAGAAGGGGGGAGATTATAGCGCAGTGTTGTTACTTTGAGATCACAAGGTGGAAGTTTCTGGCTGTCTATTAATAGTTTTTTTTTAAGATTACTATTTATATGTACTAACCAAAGGCAAAGGACCAAGAACATGTTTTAACATATGTTTTTAGCAGTTCTCAATTCTGAAATAGATATGTTATTTTACTTCTGAAAATATGTTCACATGAAGTAGGAGCTGTATTTTCATGCTATGTGGGTTGAACAGGCCTGGCAGAAGCAATCTATACTGTATTATGATGTCTTAAGTTTAGAGTGGCCTTTGGAGAATGTGTGATTATTTACAGAGAGACAGTGCAGTGCAGCATTTTACAGTATAATGCTTTTATTAGCAGGCACATGCGTATAAATCTACACATTAGATTTTTATTAACTATTAGTCATAGAGAAGACATTTGCAGAGGAGGTTAATATTATGTTAGTGATTACAGCATGGGGCAACGATGTGTTATTGGACTCCGAAGCAGGCAAACTTTATTTTTAACTCGATGGTCAACAGTGACAAATGAACCATTTAATGGACAAAGCTATAAGGTTTGCTGTGAATCATGTCAGTTGGTTATAATACCACCAAAATTGCCTCATTTGCAGTGAACATGTTGATGAAAATGAGTCTGAAAGCAAGGATACTGGTCCAAGTGAGACATTCCCATTGGAACACGTCCTCACGGAGGAGGGGGAGCCAGCACCACCACAGGCCTGTGAGAATGATGAGACGACAGCAGAAGATGAAAAAGAGAACGCAGGAAGGACTCAAGGCCAAAAAGGAGAAGAGATTGTTTTGAGCAGTAGCCCTGATATAAAAGTTGCACTGATACCTGTGAGCGACATAGAAAACATTGCAGAGAAGGACGAGCATGAACAGTAAGTATCAATGTCAAAATATCACAGCGTCAAGGGTTTTTCCAGGCATGATTTATTGTGCTTGTTTTTTTGTTTTTTTTAATCAGAAATGAAGATCTCTACCGGGGTGATGAAGAGATGGACCAAGAGCAGGACAAAGAAGTTAAATTGGTGCCACTGCTGGAGTTTACAAGTATTAATCATATTTGATGTACATCAGTGTGTATCAAAACAAAAAAATGTTTTTTATATATTTTGCTCAACCACCTTTAGCAGTTGAATGTGGTGGCCAATTCAACTTTACGAAGCGTTTAAGTGATGTTTAATCATGGTTATTTGTGTTTTGGTTGTTTTTTGTTTTTGTCGTCTCCCCCACCGCATTTCTTCAGCATTATTCATCCAGGTATTAAAAATGTGTTAGACAGTTTTATCCAAATCAAGTAAATTTTGTAATTCCTTTTCGAGCTTTTTTTTCCCTGACAAAATGTTGTTCTGAAACAGTGACTTTTTTTGGCCTGAGAGTATAATTCCAACCTAAACATAAAAAAAAAAAAAAAGGTCTTGACTCAGACCTTACATACAGTTCTTCCATGCTTTTTTGCTATTTCTTCAGAACTAGGGCCATCATTTCACGCTGACCTTGAAATCTTTGAAAGGCCATTTCACAGAATGGCAATTTTGTTCAGAAAGACATTTGCATTATTTGCTTATTTACATAAGCCTGTAAAGCAGTAAAGCATTCTCCAGTCTATATTTCCATGTCTCCACTCGCCTTCTAGTTGTGGACCAGATTTACTTCTAATCTGCATTAGTAATATATATACACAAAAGTAAATTTTTGAAGAAATGGTCAATTAGAGCCAACTGTATAAACACAAATGTAAATCTTTAAACAAATTTGTTATACCGTTGTTTTCAGATACTGCAGTGTATCTCAGTTTCTTGACATTTTCATGTGTTCTTTCTCCTTTCAGTCCCTGGAGTGGAGGATAAGTGCAGTTTAGACGAACCTGTTGATATTCTGGAGTACAGTGAGAGAGAGTGGAAGGGAAATACAGCCAAGAGCAATCTCATCAGAAAGGTGAGTGAGAGGTATAGAGGGATGGCAGCTGTGTTAGTCCTGCAGTGCAAATACAGGAGTATTACCGGATAGAACACTAACCAGAACTTTTTGTTAGCAAACTACTGAGAAACAAAGTGAACTTTCATAGGATTTCAGAACAGTAAGAAGTTCTCATATGTCTATTAAACAATACATTAAGTAGAATTAACACATTGATTTGAAAGTATGATTATAAGCTTTAAATTTTATTTATTTATTTATTTATTTTTTAAAGAGTATTTTGATTAAAGCACCACTTTGTAGGAATTTTGGCCTTTGTTAAGATTTAAACATGAATGGGCAATCTAGTTTTAAATTGTTGATTACTAAACGCTAATTCTGCGGAAAAACTGCTCATCCCTAATGGATTAAATAACATGTAGAACTTATTAAAAAAATATACACATATAGTGTAATAAAATGGCAGCACGGTGAATTAACACCTCGCACCTCCAGTGCTTGGTGGGTTTCCTCCGTGTAGACCACATACATGCAGATTAGGCTAATTTGCTCGTAGTGTGTGAATGAGCATGTTTGTGTGTGTGCCCTGCGATGGATTGGCACCCCATCCTGGGTGTACCCCATCTCGTACCCTAAGTCTCCTGCGATAGGCTCCAGGCCCCAAGCGACCATGTACACAGCATAAAGCGTATAGACTATGAGTGAGTTAGTGTTATGAAATTATTTAAATTTACTATGATCACCACTTTCTGTGTTAAGTTTCCTATTAATATATTACATTCACCTTTCAAATGTCTTTAATTCCCATTTTTGCTATCTTATTTAAATATTGGGAAATATTGGTTTTTGTTAATAAAGTAGGTTAACATATTTTTTTAAATGTCCCAGCACCACTTAGCGGCCCCTCTTGGGCCGTTGAGCAAGGCCCTTAACCCTCAACTGCTCGGATGTATAATGAGAGAAGAATGTAAGTCGCTCTGGATAAGGGCATTTGCCCAATACCGTAAAATGTAAACGTGAAATTTTTATTGCTACGTACAGTGTACTCTAATAATGCTGATGCATGTTATTGTTCATGTTAAAGGTCGCATATGTTACTATTTCTTGAACGCAGGCCTCAGGGCTAACCCAAAATATGTCTGTTAATTTTTCAATCGAAATCCCTCAAATAATGTGTTTTTTATACCTTAAACACCATTTATTTCACTCCTTCTCAGAACACACCGATTCAGAGTCTATGTAAATGTAAATGAGCTAGTGCTGTGCCACATCCCTGCCAGACAATGCTGGGGGTTGATGTCTTCTTATTTGAGTTTACATTGGGGAAAAATCTAATTGGCTTGTTTAAATCCTGTCACATACAACAATATTAAATGGGACAAAAAAGCAGGGAGTGTGGCCTGAAAGTATGATAAATTACATTTTGTGTTTTAAACAAAAATGTGTTAATATATCAAGTTAATTATAATAGCGCATTCCTATAATATCCTATTGCAGAATTCTATTGCAATTCTATTGCAGCAACAAGAAAAACTAAAGCCTGAAGTACTTTGCTTGCGCAGCTAAGCAGAAGATGAACCAGCATGACATTGTTAAAAATAATCACAAATCTTTTTGCTGTAAGGAGGGTGGCTGTTTGATGAAATGCCTCACTCATGCTGTCACAGATCCAGGTTCTATTATAATTGTAATAAGAAAGTTAGTTTTGATATGACAATGAGTAATGCAGATTGCTGTAGTGCCAGACAAGCTCATAATGAAGCGATAAAGTCACAAGCCCATGCTTGGGTTAGAATGAGGCGAGGCCCAGTTTGTTGGAGCACATGGAGTTCAAAGATGACAGCCAGGTGTTGCTGCCAATTGCTTGAACAGTACAAGAAACCTTGCAGCTGTTAAATAAACTGCTTATCACCCTTGCTAAATTCCCTCTGTGCTTTGCATATAAATGTACATAACATGCAGCTGCTGCAGCAGCTTTGAAGGAAAAGCAGAGGAGCCACTGCTGATTCAAAAACCTTGGAGATCAAAGATTTCAGTTAAATCCTGGTAACCATCAGCACAAAGGGGGTTAGAGCTGAAGCCATTGATTCTACCAGTCTGAGGCACAAAGTGAAGGTGATATGAAGATCAACATCCACTTATATACTTGGTATTTAAATGGATAGAGGAATAGCCCTATACTAGGTGTCAGAACATGTAGATGCTCTGTGAGCATTTGCTTGTGCTCCAAAGTCTTTTTATTTGTATAGCACTTTTAACAATTGTTATTGTCGCAAAACAGCTTTACACAATCAAAAGAAAAGTATGGAAATTTATTTGAAATGTGAAAAATGTGTATGAATTATGCATTTTGATTCATACACATTCTCATTTCATACAAACTTTCATAATTTATTTTGACTGTGTAAAGCTGCTTTGCGACAATGACAATTGTTAAAAGTGCTCTCCAACCAGAAGTGGGACACCGGGACAACTCTGACAGGTCCAGAGGCCAGAGGGGATCTGGATCACTGGCAGTTCAGGAACTACATGTGTAGCTTGACAGAGAGAGATAGGGAGGGGAACAGAGAGAAGAGGAAAGGGCAGAAGTGAAGGATAGAGACCAGTTGTGTATGGTCACACTCATGTAATGTATAAGGTGAATGTATATTTAGTGCAAAGTGCAAGCAGGGACTCCGGCAGGACTATAACAGCATAACTTTTTAGATTAAGCAGTTTTGACTGCGTGAAGACAATCAGCTATAAAAGGTTCAAGATAAAAGCCTTTCTTTTCTAAATGGCTTTTTTTTTAGAGTGTTTTAATGGTGTGATGGAAGGATCCATTGCTTTCAAGTTCTAAGAAAATATTAATCTTGCAAGTCAAGTATGTCAAACCAATCATGCTTTGAACAAAACCTAAAACGGCTGCATGTGTCAGAGCACTCTAGACCACACACTGCACAATATACAAATTCAAGATTCTTTGTGTAGACCAGGAATCGGCTACACGGACCCTTTATTCTTATGGAACTAGAGAATATACCATTAAGTATATATATACACACACACTAGCTTTCATCATTTACTATCATTTAAAATTTACTTAGATTTTCTCATTACACATCCATGCTGTCTTGTTTGGAGGTCATCTCCACATCTATCTCAGCGTCTCATACTGTATACACAGATGAGACTTTGAAGGTTGTGGTTGCTGTGGCAACAGACTTCTCTATCATGGGAGCCTGAAAGCTCTTGTACTCATCAGGGAAGGAGGAAACAAGCCTCCTTGCCGTTGATGGGAATCAGTCTCTGACCTTCTTATAATATCCACACTAACTGTCAATCATTTGAAAGGTTGATTTTAATGAGAAGGTGATTTTTCTTCTCTGGATTTTGTGAATACACAAGCTGCCTATCTGTGGATTTGGGTTTGAGCAGTTGCTCCCCAACAGACCTGGTGGTCTCCATGTCCACTGGCTAAGAGAGTGTCTAATTTTTCCCCATGCACATCCTGCAATTCCTCATTGAGAGGACTGGAAATGTATCTCCATGGGATCTGATCTACATTTGTCGATCTGACCTCCCCACCTTGCGCTGTTTGTAATCTTTACTACCTGAGTCACCATAGCTGAAAGTCCTGCTATTGATACCACCAATGTGTCTAGGTTTGTCAAACTATCCAAAGTGCTCATATAACAAAATAGTTATAGTTAAAAACACTGTATATCATAATTCTCCATCCCCTGAAGGTGCTTCTTCTATGGCAAATCTAAAATTGTTAGTGTTAGTTCAACTTTGAGTTTGAAGCTGAAACAATAAATAAATTTAATATTTAAAAATATCTTTAATTGATATAATTTTTGTTTTGTTTTTGCAGGGTTACTCTGAGATGTGTTGTAGTTTTACTGGGCTGAGGAGAGTGAGGGGCGACAACTACTGCTCTCTGAGAGCTACTCTGTATCAGGTGCTGGCCAGTACAACAGGCACACCAGCCTGGTTACTAGAGGAAGACTTTACATCGGTAAGAGCTTGTAAATTAGTTATTTTGAATCTCACTACTGAGATACTAAAGAATGGATCATACTGTTGAAGTCAGTTTAGTCAAATATTTTTTTTTTAATGGTATATACCAAAATATACATAACTAAATTAAAAGATAAACAATGTTACCTTGCTGTCATCCGTGAGTTCCAGAATCTTTACACTTTGTGTATGTGATCAGAATCATTACTTGTTCCAGGCTGTTAAACAATCTAACACTAATATACTTCTGTTTTATCCATTTTGAAGTTGCCAGAAAAAATTGAAGCTCAGGAGCAGTTGATCGGTATGTGGGTGTTCCCTCCTCAGTGTGTCAAAGTAGGAGAGGACGAGGATGCTGTGGAGAAACTTAAACACTATCTGGAGCTTCTGCAGAAAAGAGTAAATCACTTAGAAAAGAAATTTTGTTTGCTAATATCTTTTTAGTTTGTTAATGTGGAAAAGGCAAAATGCTAAACACTTAACACAATTGTTGAATGTGATTGTACATTTTATAACATGTTTAATGCTTAGTGAACATCTACTGTGAGTTCCGTAGGTACTTGGGTACTGACACAATTTTGATAATTATGCCGCTGTACAACGGAATGGTTTTGACTGAAGCAATCAAAATATGTTTAAGTTTTTAACAAAATAATTGGATAGAAATATTTTTCGAAGGCTCAAATGTAAGTGGACAAACTGCTTTTGATGCACTCAAAGATTGCCCTAAGTATAGAAACCATAAACATCACCAATGATTGTTACCTCCTTTGGGATTGTGTGCCAGGTTTTTACTGCAGCTTTCATTTCTTTTCCTTAGGCTGCTTTCATGGTATGGTTTGGGTCATTATTCGTCTGTGTTATGGAGTAGCATCATATCAGTTTTTTCAGCATTTCACTGAATCTGTGCAGAAAGTATATTATCCTAATTCATCCTGCTACTTTTTTATCAGCAATCACATCGTCAATGAACACCAAGTGACCTGGATCCACTGGAACTTTGGAATTCACTTGCACCAACACCTTTTTGAACCACTTTCACTTACAGTATAAATGGCACTATAATGTCATTAATTTGCATTATGCTGCACTTGCATTGGTTAATTCACATTGAGTCCAAAGATTTGGCATTAAGCCATTTAGTGCTTTAAGTGGTGTGTTGGCATTCCACAATCAGCGGCAAGACAATTAACACAACAGTGTTGCCGTTGGAAATGCCATGCATACCTTTGCTTTCAAAACAACAAGGGTGAAGTCAGGCTTTTGCTAGCATTTACATCACTCAACCTAATGTGGCGCTCTAGGTTTTTGCCTTCCAAATTTCCTACAAGGCTAAATGGCGCTAAATGCATGCTGCCTTTAAGTCCTGCCTTGTACCTAGGATTGGCTTGTACTTCTTCACATTATATATTCGTCAGTTTGTCCCATTACTTTTGAGCCTGACAAAATGAAACTTTTTTTTAAAGCTGTACTTTATAAATGGTTAAAGAAATATTTTTTGTTAAACCTCTTGAATTGAAGCTTAAGGTTTTTGAAGGTCACTGAAAAACACGTCAATCACATGACTGTTTTATTTCAAATCCATTCTATTGGTGTACACAAGCAAAAATATGACAGCCGTGTTACTGACCAAATACTTATGAACCAGACTGTATATGCATCTCATTTTATTTATTATCATGTGTGTGTCGACTGTGTGTGTGTTTCCAGTGGCAGGCAGCAGCAGAGTCCGAGAGCCTGGAGGACAAGCAGGCTGTGTGTGATCATGTGTTTCAGGGTGGAGAAGAAGAGTACGCTCTTCTGGAGGTGCTGAAGTTCCTCATGCTGGTCAAGGCCGTGGAGTTTCATAACAGAATGCTGGCAGAAGAGGAAGTGCCTGTCTTCTGTTGGTTACTGTTTGCCCGTGACACATCTGAAAGCCCCAAAATGTTCTTCAACAATCACCTAAGACAAGTCGGTTTCACTGGCGGCCTGGAACAGGTGACACAACCTGAACCTGACACACAGCTGTATAAACAGAGGCAGCACGTAAAAAGTAGATTTTAATCCTGAAATAACGATAGCAAATTTGAGTAGAAACAAATGGAATATAGATACCTGTCCAGGCTGTAGTTTTTATTATTATTATTATTATTATTATAACAACCATTGCTTGGAAGATAAGGGATGCTAATATTGAATTAATTGCATGACTAGCTCATTTATTTCTGATTTGTTGGCTGCTGTCGGTCATTTCTCAACTAGAATTACAGTTAGAATAACAAATGCTCTTGTGGGTACACCTTTCAATATGTACAGTACTGTGCAAAAGTCTTGAGCCACCAAAAATGTAATTAAATGATCTAGATTTAAAAAAAAAATGAACAAATGTAATACTGCAAAGTGCCTAAAGATTTTTTTATTTTATTTTAAAATTGGTTGTTTATGTATCAACCTCAGCAGCAACCTCATTTCCAATCTCGTCTGTTCCTACCACTCAGCATATTCAGTATGACCGGTGTAGTTGTCACCAATCATCTTTTATCATCTACACCCGTTTCTCACTGGTTAATTTCTTAAGTTTGAATTTTTTAGGCTTGAATGATTTCTCAAGACTACATTAAAATACAAGAAGGTCTGACTCATTGGAAGCAAATTATAAAGAAATAAGGGGGGGGGGTTTCAAGACTTTTGCACAGTACTGTACAACATTTGTAAAAAATTGTGAACTTGAATTGCTGTTTATCTGCTCTGCTGCAGGTGGAGATGTTTCTGCTGGGTTATGCCTTACAGCACACCATTCAAGCCTTCCGCCTCTACAAAACTGACACGGAGGAATTTGTGACGCACTACCCCGACGACCACAAGCACGACTGGCCCTGCGTGTGTATCGTCACCGAGGACGACCGACATTACAATGTCCCCATTAGGAAGCCGACACAATACAGAGTATAACGCCGTCCGTCGCATGTCAGGATTTCTGGAAGGTGATTGGAAATCGAGAGTGAAACTTTGACATCACCATGCACTGCCTTGAATATTCTTACTGTTATTATTATTATTAATGTAATATTTGGGAGGTTATTGGTTATTAACAGGATTTCTAGATGTTGATCGGTGGAATGAAGGAGCACTATTAATTTAATTAGTAGGAAAAGATTATTCACGTCTAAAATTTGCTTGGGTTTGGTTAAAGCTAAAGCTAACAAAAGCACTCAGGTTTATTTTTTGTGCAATTCATTGACTTATTTAGGTTTTGTATTACAGCAAGTTTACAGTGAGTTCTTATTTCATACAAAGGAAATGTGAATGCAAATACAAATAAGAAGTTCCGCATGATGTTCTGAAAATAGTGTAAAGATGTTTACTATGAAGTGATTTAAAACTTCTTACAAATGAGAGTCTGCAAGCATGAACAACGTCGCTACTACTGACACAAGACAACCTTATTATAGATTGCTCTGAGACATCAAATTCAGCTTCATGAACACATCAAAGCCTTTCGTCATTTAGTAGGGAGCATTTTACTGGCATTGTTTGCCTCCACATGTTTCCTGGAAATCAATCCAGATCACTATGACTGAAGATCTGTAGAGTAATTCTCACTTATTCCCTTTAACCTCTGATGAAACCTTTCTGTCCTGCACAGAGAGGTCTCTTCCAGCATGACCCTGTTCCTCACCAGTAGAAAACAAGGTCTCACTTGCTATGGCACTCACTGTGACTAAATCTAAAGCTGAACACCTGTAGATTTTGGAGTGATACGTGCGATGAGAAATCACTTTTACAGAATTTTCACCAACACCTTTAATTCGTTCTCTTGTACGTTTATGTACGTATATTTGTTAGAAACCCTAATAGCTAAATTATACTACAGATCTGAACTTACTTTATTATTATTCATAATCATGATGAATTTGGAAGCGTCTTAGGGCTCTTAGTCTACTGTAGTGCCAAATATTTTAGGGGGGGGGGGGACTTCAAATCTTTATTACGTTTGAAAGACGTTCGAGTCTACTGTTTTAAAGTGATGTTTTGCACAGACTACACCAGATGTTTCCCTCACCCACAAGGATAGCAGCCGTTCCACATGCTCTTTATTGTTTTTCCTATTTTGCTCCTTAAACATCGGAACTGTGTAATCAAGGGCTGTGGAGCACTTTTATTTATTTTCCCCTGGCCCCCGTATGCTTAAACCAGGAATAGGAAAAAGTTATCCACATTGGTGGACTTGATTACTGGATTGAGCCACTTCAGATTCAGTTCATTCTTGCTACATTTTTATTCATGTTCCATAGCAGTTTAGATAACGAATGAAAGCCGACTGTTATGTCACTACTTAATGCTGTTTTTGTTATGTATGGGCTCCGGTAATAATTTTTTCGACTTTGTCTCAAACTGCTGCCAAATGTTTTTTAGTATTACTACTCTGTAACTTATGGCTAATTTAATGCTAATAAAAGGGTGTTCGGGACTTTTAATTGCACAGAACAAAGCTATGAGAGTAAAACCATGTTTATTTCTCTATATAATCCCATGCTACACTAATGCACTTATTCCAGTGTTTCACTAGTCCTTGGATACCATCAACTTTTTCTCAGTATGATCCGACTTCCTGCTTCATGTCTGAATTGCTGGCCTCCCAGGAACTCCTTTAATATCCCAAACGTGGAAATTGCGAGTTGAGAACTGTATGAAGGATGTGGCAATAACTCCCAGTCCTATAATGTGCAAGTTGTGTTCCTGAATGATTGTGCAACAGTTCCCACAGACAGGTGCATCTCTTCTGCAAGTTAGCACAATTTATTCGCTGTTTTTCAAGGATCAGGCGTTCTACCATTCAAACGTATTACTGTGGCTAATAGTTTTATGACCATCCTCTGCTTGAAGTATTCTGTAAATGTCAGTTTTCACGCGTTCATTAACTAGAGAAGTCCCGGTTTGACTTGAACACCCCTTGTGCGATGTTTGTAGAATGTCGAAAAAAGACAGTGCTGTAGAAAATGTCTGACAGTCTTATATACATGTATTTTGTAGGCCACATTGTTTATCAGGCACAGGAAATAAATAAAAAATAATAATAAATTCATTTACGGTTCAGTATTGTGGGGAAAAAAAAAAGTCTGTTGAATAGGTTTTTGTGATGTTGAAGACTAGGTTGGTTGTTTGTGGAAAGAAAAAAAATATATAAATAAGGTTTACATTTTATGTTAATATATGAACAGACCTTTCGGCAGCTTTTTATTCAACAAACAGCAAAGCGGCTTCGCAAGAAAAGGTAATATCAGGTAACTTGTATTAATATAATGTTCATATGATGCACAATAAACATGCAGCTACTAACTGGCCCCACTTCTGATTGAACATTTTATTGTGTGCATTATTACAAAATATGACATCACATTTGTCTAAAAATTCAATTAATGCTAACATGCAAAAAATATGAGCATCACCTGCTGAGTGATTTAGAAATAACTAGCATTGTTTGACTCTAGCTGTGTTCAACATGTACAGTATAATGTTCACTTTATAGTGAAAGAATATTCTTGGTTATTTATTGTTTTAAAAAATGCATCTGACATTAAGTGATCATAGAGTCTAAAAACTCAATATACAATTAAAAATATTTAACTGATGATTTGAGTTCCCCTGAAGTTTCCTGACCTCAAAATTTAAGCAGTGTGCACTGTCCTCCTGTCTCTGCTGCACTTCCCTAGTGTTGAATCACAAATAGTGTTTATAGCGTTTTTAAGCAAAGAAAACAACTAAGGATATTTAAAAGTATTTAACTGGGTTAAAAACCCTCCAACCACATTGGGGAAATGAGTAATTCAACAGTAGAACTCAGCTATATTTAATAATGAAAGCAAGAGCATTTCCACACTCACAATGTGGGATTAAACAATGGGAAAAGGTCATGTGGTCTGATGAGTCCAGATTGGCCCTATTCCAGAGTGACGTAGGCATCAGGATAAGAATGGATGGAGCAATGTACTCATCATGCATACTGTCCACTGTTCAAGTCTCTGGAGGCAGTTATGATCTGGGATTGCTTCAGTGGGTCAGGTCTAGGCTCAGCAATGTTATAGGGCAATAAAATTAGTGAACTGAATGCTCAATCTTATTTTGATTCATTCATTTCATACAAACTTCCATAATTATTTTGATTGTGTAAAGCTGATTTGTGACAATGATAATTGTTAAACAAATAAAATTTAAAATTGTAATTGAATTACGTCAGCTGATGACCTGACTGTACTGAATAACCAGATTCACACAGAATTTTTCCCCCTTGATGGCATGGACATATTACAGGATTAACCTTGTGAAAGAGTGTTTCTCAAATCATCTTCACACATGAAATGGCCGACATTTAATTTTTAATCAAAGCTAAAGGCAGTTGAAGGAAATAGAGTTTAAGAATTTCTCTTAGTGAGCCATACTACATGAAAATGTAAAAGCTTTTAAAACTCTGTGGTAGAAAATGTAAAAGAAAAAAAGAAATGTACAATATGAAGGGCTTATACACATCTGTCCAAGATCCCTGCAAAGAATCCTAAGAAATCAGAAATTCCTGATCTTGGATTAATTCAGAATTAATTCAGCATGTTGTTTCTGAAAAACATGAATACAAGCAAGGGGATTTGAATGGTAAAGAGTGAAAATGCTGTAGAGCTACAGTATGCATGAAACTTATTAAAATGGAAATATTTGTTTTTACATTATCACCATCATACTGGGCTCTGACACTGGTTTCATATGTAATTTGGTAACAATGCTTTAAGAGTAGCCTAAAAGCAGCAACACTCAATCATAATGCTCCATTAAAACTCAATTCAAATAAACAAATACATAATTCCTGGATGATCTGAACGTATAAGTGCTTCTATTCAGTTAGTGTCTGTTAGAAATGTAGGTGTGGATTTGGACCTTGGACCATCGTTTTATTGGGGTGCGAGATTTATTTGCAAGCCATTAAAAAAAACTTTATTGGAGTTTTATGAGAATTTGTATAGTTTATAAAAACACCCTTATAAATGCATCATTTCCAAACTACAAAGTTGTTATAAATATTAAACATTTTGTGAGATTAAAATTGTAGTCTCCATGATCATGCACTTTCAGTCTGTAGATTTCTATCTAAGCTGATGTCAGAAAGATTTCTTTACCACAGAAGGTTTCTGGCATTAAACGAAATCTATCTATACCCAAAATAAATAATCCATGCGCCTCTCTTTAATCACAGGACACTAAATGGAACAAGTTCGGCATATAAAAATAAACAATAATGATATACACATCTCCTTTGTGCATTTCCCTGAATAGCTAAATAAAAATAAAAAGAAATTCGTAAAAGCTTTATATATGTGATACATTGAGAGTCTTTTGTGCGTTAACAAACATTGTGCAATCACAGATATTGTGCATTTTAAGGCCCGTACTGCAGCAGACCACATGGTTCACTGTGCCAAAGGTCAATGACTGTGCATTTGTGCCAGATTGTCTCTCTCTGTGCAATAAGTCATCCTTGGGTGTTGTTTTGGACGAGTTGTTGTGAAGCAGTGAGCAAAACCATCTTCCAGCCACTTCCGGATTTAGTACAGCTGAAATCAGCAAAACGTTCGGTTATTGGCTGTTAAGAGAGCGGAGACTCTGAAGGACTTCAGTGCAAACAAAAAGCAGACACGTCAGTTTAGGTCTAAGCAGAAATGCTGCACTGACAGCTTGCAGTCCTGGTATTTGGTTTCAGGAGTATTGGATCTCATCAGGTTTCTCTTTACATGCATTTCTCTAAGTTCACTCCCTCCATCTTCCCATCCTGTCGTTCTTGCTCGTCCACCTCTTGGACGTCGTCTATCTCAGTTGTGGATGTGACGTCACTCATCGGGGCCGAGTGGTCGGCCTGTATGGCTAGCTCTGCCTCCGATTTTGTTCTCTAGAGTGAAAGGGATCGATGTTTGATGGATGGAAGAATGAACAGATGTCAGTAATGTACACATATAATGCGTCACAAGCAGGCGACACAATGAAAGCATGAAACATTGTCTATACAGTGTCTATATACGGTTGTCCACGACACTACGTTTAGTAGTTATGCATGAACTATAGAATAAAACAATCACACCCTGCACCGCTCGGAACTGACGAGAAGTTGTTCAGCGATGTAGCTAATTAGAGCGCCATCATAGCAAATAGCATAAATTCAAGCAAAGCTTCTTTACTGTAGGGAACATGTGGCTGTAGTCTACCACAACAAAAACAAGTGCCACCAGGGTGCAACTGTGTCACCACAGTACTAAACATCTATTAAAACAGTATATTAAACAGTATTAGCTTAAAAAAATATATTTTTTTTAAATCAACAACTTATGCACACCTATGCTTTTTATAAGTAAAAAAAAAAAATAAATAAAATAAAATACAAATCTTTGGGCTTGGTCAAATTCACATGAATGGTGTAGGTGGTGTTTAGGATAGCAGGTCTGACTCTTTTACTTTTGTTAATTATTTAAAAACTGCAATTATATCGGGAAAAAATATTAGAAAATTAAATAGCTATTGCAAATTCCGTGAAGGTTTGGTCAAACTTCCATTAATGGTTTACGAGGAGTTGTGAGACGAAAGATCGTAGGCAGATGACAAAAACTTTATGATCTTTTCCGACATGATCTTTTCCAAAGCTATTCAATTGGTGACATTCGTTACCTGCTGTCGATACACATAACATGCACCAGCTGCCACCATTATGGCTTCTCCAAGGAAACCGGCCAGTAGTGAGCCCACTCCTAACGTAGCACCGTGCACCCTGCAAGCCAATACACACGAGATCAAAACACAGGCAAGCAACGATACTGAAAGCAGATTGAACATGGCTTTGATGAAGCAGGAGGTGTGTAGATCCCCAAGCGGTCTACTGTGAGCAAAAACATTTGATCTGGAGCACACAATGTGGTTAAGGTTATGCCAAGAGTTGAATGCATTACCATGTATGTAGTAGAGTACAGTGACTGCCTTTACGCCTCACTCATTCATAGTCTATACCACTTTATCCTGTAATACAGGGTCACGGGGGGCCTGGAGCCTATCCCAGGAGACTTATTGGAATGCCAAATAGCCTAATATGCATGTCTTTGGACTGTGGGAGGAAACCGGAGTACCTGGAGGAAACCCACCAAGCACAGGGAGAACATGCAAACTCCATGCACACAGAGACGGGAATTGAACCCAGACCCTGAAGGTGCAAGGCGACAGTGCCACTACCCCACCGTGCCGCCTTAAGAGTTTAACATTTACTACTTAAATTAAATGAAACAAAAAGCTAATTTTTTACCAAGTAGCACATATGTCATTCACCATAATTATTATCTCTAAAACAAACCTAGTAAATAATTTACTCCCACCACACAGGATAGTACAGTGTACCTTCTATAGGATTAAAAAGAAACACATTTTACCTCCTCAAATGTCTCCAAAGTCTAAAATCTAAATGTGCTCAAAGAGTTTTTAAAGTTTGAAAACAGTTTGAAGAAAAAAGGCATTTAACTTGGGCAATTTTTGATGATGTAACGGCATAAAAATGCGTTTCTGTTGCGCCACTTTGCTCTCTGTACAGAATCGTATGCATCTGAGGCTGATCGGCCAAACACGTGTCATGGCCAATTAAACTGAAAACCAGGCAATTCTGGTCACTGGCCAACTGACTGGTTCATTTCTTTTTAAAATTAAAAAAGCATTTATTTTATTTTTTTTTATTGATTTGAGTTATTGTGGCGAGACGTGAATCACCACACAAAAGAATCGAGATGCATAACTGAATCAATTTTTCCCATCTCTAATAGATAACGAACTCATCATCTTAAGGGATGCCGTACACATGCACAAAATTTGCTGACATGTCTTTGTACTACGAATAAGGAAAACAAATTCTCCTGAATCTGGAGAAGGACAATCAGTTAAACCTCTGACATGATGATAAACACGGTTTCTCACCCCATGTAGGGAAGCACTATTAGACTAGCGATGAGCACGACTATCCTCAGCACAGAGCTAGGGGCCAGGACAAACGTCTTCCTCAGAGTCATCAACCAGCCAGTCATATGAGCTCGAATGGTCACTAGGGGAGAAAAAAAAAAAAAAAAAATTAAAAAATTAAAAAATAAAAAAAAAACACAGGGACAAAGGTCACACAGGTCAGGGAAAGTTCTGTATTTATTGAATCTCAAACGATTTTTTGTGAATCTGAGGAGAAATCAAATAGTAATGACAGCATATCTCTCTTTTTTTTTTTTTTTAAAGACAGTATGCGTTATCAGGCAGTGTAATAGGTGATGCTTGTGTATGCAGATGTAGTGGCATCACGACCAGCATTGTTGAGAGACCAAGCTGTGTAGTCTGATGTGTGTCTCTCACTAGACACTAGATGGAACATCTGAGCCGTATCATCGGTGTCGGCCTGACGCAAACGCTACACTTCGAGCTAGAAATCAGACCATGTATTCGCTAATCATGATTTTTAGAATAACTAAGTTCTAGTCAGATTCACAGACTTCAAAAATATCATATTAGATCTAAATGCTACATGAAATGTATTTAAAATAGTGTTATTAAATTGATTTTAGATTTTGGAATGGCCAAGTCAAAGACCAGACACTAACTAAACCGAGATGCTGTAAAGGGATGGCACAAGATCCGAGCAAATCCCCTCGAACATTAACAAACCGTTGTAAAAAAAAAAAAAAAAAAAAAAACTTTTACTACATATTGAGATCTGTTGTGTGTGTGTGTGTTTTTTTTTTTTTTTTAGTGCTGGTGTTACCACCTGATGCAAGTTTATTGCATAATTTGGTGAGGGGCATATAATCGTTACTTAGGCCAAACAAATAAAAACAGAAGTAAAGTAAGTTAGTATTTCGCCTGATCCTGTCGAGGAGTTGCCACAACGGACCATCCGATCCACACATCTCGGCACAGGTTTTACACCGGATGCCCTTCCTAGTGCAATTCTCGGCATAGCATCCAGTGGGATTTAACCACACAGCCATTTTCCAAAAACCTTTTTACTACCTGTCTTTACAAGGGGTGCTCAAGTAACCTCAGAACTTGTAATAAGTCCATGTGAATGAAATTGCTTTTTTTTGTGGATAACGCACAGCATTTCATGAGGACTTCACGTATACAATTTGTGCATGGAATCTAACCTGGAACAGGGAAGAAGGAGAATATCCGAAGAGGAACAGTGCAGAGCTGAGCGAAATCCTCATCAACCCCAATTACACTGACCAGGATCAGCTCAGACACACCAGGGGTCCAGAACACTATGAAGCAGAGCTAGATGGAAAACACAAGTGCAAAGGTTAATGTAATACTGACATAATACTGACTCCAAAGATCCATTAATGCACACAAAGCATTTAACATTTTCCCCCCAAACAAGCTTATCCTGCCAGTCATGCTATGTAGTGCGTGTTGTCATCGTCATGAATGTTTTTCTCATCTGTGGTATTTTGAATGTGCTGGGCAAACCAGCATGAGTTGTCACTCTTCATGCAGAGACTTGCAGCCAGAAGCCACCCTAGCATGATCACCTAATGGGCACACTACAGACTTGAATGACTTGTTAACAAGCAGACAGTCAGTCTGTCTGTCTGCCTGTCCTCCCTGCACCTTTCGGAAATGCACCACCCTGACAAACCCTACTATGTACCACAAAACATCCTGTTATTAAACTCAAAAAGCTTCCCATCTTTACCAGGGATCAGGCTTCAAAAAGACACATCCTTATTCCTAATCCCTGGTCTTACCCCTGCCATGGAAATGGTTTTTCCCCTCCCCAACCTTTTTTTTTCCTTCATCCAAATGAAGTGCAAATGTGCATTAAACATCTAACAAGGGGGGAAAAATTAGATAAGCTGACTGCTATTTGCATTTAAGTGCAAATTCTACAGAGAATTTGGAAACACCAATTAACCTATTCGGCATGTCATTCGTGGGAGGAAACTAGAGCACCCAGGACAAGTGTCGGCAAGTTCGGTCCTAAGAGAGCCACAATCCTGCAGAGTTCAGCTCCAACCATAATCAAAAACACGTGATGTGCTGGTGAGTTTTCCCCACCTTTTCCCCAGGGCTGGAGTTGAAATCGGCAGGACTGCGGCTCGAACTTGCCTACTCCTGACCCAGAGGAAATACACCAAGCACGGGGAGAAAAGGTGACGACATGGTTTGGTGACGGAATTGACGAAGGACAAATTGAATACTGCAATATTTAATGTAATTTTTCATAATCACTTTAACAATGTGAAGATAATGCACACGATAAAGTGACTTAAGTATTGATAGTTGGTAAGATGACTGTTGCCTTAATGTCTGATGTCCGGACATTCATCACTCAATATAAAAGTTTAAAAATTGTCCACATGTCGTAATAATGTGTTAAAGTTCGTGCTGCTGCCGAGTCGGCATTCCGATTTGCCAAAAGGTGTTAATTAATATTCTATAATAGCACAGTCCTAACAATAAGTGCTACCATAAAAATCAAATCACAGCTTAATATTACTGTGCTCCTCCAATATGCACTTTGACCTCCCACAAAAAAATAAAAACATTGTACATGCACAATATTTCATTGAAATACCATTAGCTTTTATAATGCCATCACTCTGTGGGCCAATACATGTTTGAAAATAATAGTTCATTCTCCCATGAGCACTATCACTATTTGATGGATCTTTGTACAGTCATCCCAGAATATGCCTGTACCTCATCAGGGAAGAAAAACTCCATTGATGTGATAACGTGGTCATTTAGTACATTCAGGTCATCATCTGACTTCATTTTATTGCCACATAAATGTTGCTGAGTCTAGACTTGACCAACAGAAGAACCCAGATCATACTGCAACACTGCCTACAGAGGCTTGTATAGGAGCTATGCATGATGAGTGCATCGCTTCATGCGCTTCCCTTCTTATCATGACATGACTTTCCACTGCTCCAAAATCCAATGATTTTGCCCTTTTTTTCTGATTCATCCCATGAACAAGTGGTCTTATAAAAGCCGCACAGCTACTTATTTCCAATCCTGTGAGTTTATCATCACACTGTGTGGAAATGCTCCTACTTTCACTATGAAATTTCATTTATGTTATTTTTTTTCTGGGTTAAGCACAATCCTTCAGGTATTAATAATGTACTGGACAGTTATTATCCCAAACCCAATAATTTCATCCATGTCCTTAGTTGTTTCCCTTGTTAGATGCAGGCCAATAAGACAACCCTTTTGAAACAGAGTATCATCTTTTTCCAGCCACAAGATCCAAGATAAAATTAGTTGAACCACAGACTATAAAAAGTGGCCAGCATGTTTTATTCATTCACAAACATATTCTCAGCTTTTTAGCTGCATGGTTGTGTTATGTCGACGTAACCAACAAATTATTTTTAAAAATAATAATAATAATAAATAAATAAGTGCTTGAATAGCCACCAAATACTAAATCCAAGTCAGATCTTGAGTTGAAAGGTTACTATACTGTAAGTAGGGGCAAAAAAAAAAAAAAGAATTATTTGATAATTATCCCAACATAAATAATATGGGTAAAAAATTCCATCTAATGAATAACATGGGGAACCCCAGTATATTTGGTTTCAGTGATGGGAAAATGTCATTTTTATTTAAGCGACTCAAACGCTGTTGGGAAATGATGTCAGAATTATTGTTGTTGTTAGTCTTTCAGCTGCTCCCATCAAGGAGTCGCCACATGGACCTTCCAGATGCCCTTCCTGATGCAACCTTCCTATTTTATCCAGGCTTAAGACCGGCACTGCATCCAGTGGCTGAGGTTTGGGCATTGGCTGGAAATTGTATGGAAGTACAACAGTGCCAAAATTCACCAAAGCTAATTATTAAGCATGTTGAATTATATAAACAAAACTTGTTGCAATAAAAATAAAATTAAAAAGTTAGAATTTTTCTGCATTGCAATAATCCACCTTATCTTATCTGCGGGTTTATTTAAGCAGCTATTGAAGCTAGAAATGTAAATATGCTGATATAAAACAAGCTTTACCACGGTACACCAGCATACTGTACTGCAGAAGTCTATATGAGTCTCTGCTCAGCCAGATTAAGGCAAAGTACAAATGACTTTATACCAAATATTAAATTAAAGCTAATGTTGTAGAGCAATTGCGTTGCATAAAATATTCTTAGGATCTTGTCATGTTATTTAAAGAAACTCTGAATGACATTGAAACATTGCAGTTTATGTTTTTCTTTATTACAGTATAAAGTTGTTACTGTTACCTTTATTTATTAATATAATTTGAATGTATAAACAGCATGTTTATTGTTGCTGCTGTTGAGGAAATTAATCCCATCTTGTTACTGAACGTGACTGTACATTACCGAGGGAAGGGAAAGGAAAACCACCGCTCTAGCGTTTGAATGAAAGAATCTCGATTTTGCTTTATATATTGCGATTACGATGGAGGGGGAATTTTAGCACATAGTTCTGTGAGAAGTAGACTGCACAGGGAGCAGGAAGTAGTGATGGGTTGTTCATGAATGATTCGTTCTTTTTATACGAGTCTTTAACTTGACTTTGAAATACGAGTAGTCTCAGAGTGATTCGGTCACTTTCTACTGGGCGCGCAAGCGCGAAGCATCGCAAAACCTACGTAGGTTATGTACAGGAAACAGAAATGAGTAGTTACCTTTGAGTCTTTGGTTCGAATCGTTCGTTCTTTTGTGACGTGACTTCCACAGACGCTATGCAGTGCATTCAAAAGATTCAAAAGAACCAGAAGATCTGAAAGGTGAGCTGCTCATTCCATTTATGATATGTCCTTAGCCACATTGTAATTTTTTAATTACTGGAACCATAGACAAAATTAGTGTATGTAGACATGTTGGGGGTCTGTTTATTGAAAATGTGACATTTTATTTTATTTCTGATGAAAAGAAAGAAATTAATTACATTGAATTACATTTCATTTGAAATATAAACCGCAATAAACTGCAATGCCAAAAAATTTCAAGCACTGTAAATGCTGTAAGGAGTTTTTGCAATTCAGATCAAATTGCAATGCAAAAAATGCAAACATTTTTATTGCAAGAAGTTTTCGTTTAGTTCATCATACTATTTTGCTTTGGGGTATTTTGGCATGGTAATACTTCCAGAGCCACCAATGGAAAGGAGGGCAAGACTCTTAAATATAATCAGTCAAATAGCTAACATTTACACATTAGTGTTTAATAAAAAAAAAATAAAAAAAAAACAGCAGATACAAAGTTGTATAATGTACATATACGGTAAAAAAGAATCAAATATTTATACAGAAAATTTGCTTCCACTGTTTTGGAAGATTTTTCTCCCTTTAATATTAGATTGCCAACAGAGCAAATGTATTTGTATCTGTAAACAGTCTTTGGCCAACACTTCCTCCACCTTCATTCATAGCCTTCTGTATGTCTTGACTACAAGTTACATCATAGATGACAGATAATCTGAGATGTGTGAACCTATATTTGCTACATATCACTAACACCTAACTGAAATAGGTTTAATGGAAATCTAGGTGTTAGTTCGTTCATAGATAAACTACACTTTTCCACTGTCATCTGATCACAGAAAACAGTATTGCGGGTTGAAATTTCGATCTTTTAAACATCTCAGGACTGAGAATAACCCCACCCCTGTTTTTTTTTCCTGCTTGGCAATTTTTTGGCTTTTCATGCATGTTTATATGAAATCCAAAGTTATGCACAGGCAAGGTGACGGGTAGAGTACAGCTCTTGGAAGGTCTTCCAACAATGTCATGTAGATAAATATATTGCAAATTATATATATATATATATATATATATATATTTTTTTTTTAAGAGTAGGTCAAGTCACACTGCTTCCTTCCGATGTCTGTGTGCATGTTACAGTAGATTACATGAATAGGATATGAAGCAATTCACTTAGCAGCTTGTGACCATGATTAGGGCAACTTTCTTCTTGTCTTAGACAAGATAAGACACAAAGGGCATAAGACAATTCTCATTCCTCTCTACCATGATACATTTTGTTTTATTAGCAGGGGTTCCCTCAGGCCCGTTCCCTCATTCACCAACAAAGGCTGAATCAGCTACAGTTAAGCAACATTGTGAGAGGGAGTGCTGTTGTACCAAATACATAGTTTTAAATTCTTACAGGTACTATGTAGCCAAAAGGTGAGGTGAATATGTTTAGTTCAGCCTTTATTCGTCATGTACAGATTACATTAGTGCACAGTGAAATTCCTTATTCTTTGCATTTCCCAGCTTATTTGTTAGTAGGCTGTTGTCAGAGCACATGCTCAACATGTCTGGAGCAGACAGCCTTGCTTGAGGGCCCAACAGGAACAACCTGGCACAGCTAGGGTTTGTACCCTCGACCTTCCGATCAGAGCCTTAACACACTGAGCAACCACTGCCCCATGGAGGGGGTAAAGAGTCCTGTAAATCCAATAAGTTTCCTTAAATCCTGTAAATGCAATCTTCATATTTCCACTTCAGAATATCAGGGTTGAACAGGGATGAATCCCAAATGTTATACTGTAAAATAGAGGGCTAATGCACAATAAAGAGGGTTCAATCCCCTCAGAGTACCCGGAGGAAACCCACCAAGCACGGGGAGAACATGCAAACTCTGCATTATTTACACTGGATCCATTTTTAACAATTTAGTGAAGTGCCCACAACATTATTGTTGTTGGTCTTTCAGCTGCTCCTGGCAAGGGGTCACCACAGCGGACCACCCAAAACATTTGAACAGTAACTTTAAATATTCTTCAATCCACTTTCTATTTTTCTTAACCAGCATTTTTGAGAAACAAACATAAAATGTGTTTTACTACAGGTGAATGTATAAACAAAATCATAAGGGAGAAAAAAAAAAATCTGCCTTGTTTTTATATTAGCCAGAACAAACCAGATTTTCCCCTTATGTGACCTCATATAAAAAAAAAGTTACCCCTCCCGTAGCTTCTTTGTTCTTAGATCATTCATAATTAGGAAAATAAAAAAAATTAATAATAATGAAAAATCGGAGGGGTATTTCAGTTGGGACATTAAATGACACTTTGTGGGAGCTCGGTTAACTTGTGTTAACTAAAGAAATAGTAACATATGGGATCTTTAAGCTCAAATACACAGCCACAAACAGTGCCAAGTGTGAAAGCAGTGTGAAATCATTACTATATTTAAAGACATAATAAGTTCCTCAACCATGTTCAAGCAAACACATCAAATAAGATGCACAGGAGGAAAAGAAAAAAACCTTCTGAATGATTTACAGCCATTCTTACCGTCACAGAGAGAGTAAAGCATGCTAAGGTGAACTTCGTGATATGGGATTTTATCACTCCAGCTAACTTGTTGGTTGCATTATTCTGAGTAAAAAGAAAACAAAAAGAAATACGGTTGGTACAAAATTCTGAAATCATAGAAATGATCACCATTTCAGTTTCAAAATATATAAAGGAATATCATCAGGTATTCATACACATTTTCTCACATTTCATACACATTACCATAATTTTAATTCTGTAAAGCTTCACTGTGACAATGACCACTGTTAAAAGCGCTATACAAATAAACCTGAATTGAAGGTACTAAGCATGCGCATACACACATACACACACTATTAGTGCTGCCAATTGAATAATTTTAATATAGTTAATGTTAATCACATTCATAGTCCGTGATAAAATTCACAATTTTAAAATAAGCGTGGAATCTTTAATTTACCTGTATTCTAAATGTGCTATGTTGGAATAAAGAAATGCATGATAAACTAGTTAAAAGAAAAAAAATCTGCAGTTTTATATCTCAGGCATTGACATTTAACATATGTTAGATTAAAATCTTTTGAATAGGGTGTTGGGTAGTATGGGGGTATTGCAACTTTAGCACACGTGGTAAAGTTTTATCAGTCATTTTATTATCCGCGTTAAACAAGCCATTATCACTCACACAGCCGGAGAACCGTGCTGTGATTATGGTAAGCCATTAGGGTCAAACTTGGTGATATTTGCATTAAAAAAAAAAAAAAAAAAAACATTAAAAAAGGGTTGTAATGTATTAATTTCTAGATTAGTCACATGCATTAACATTTAACAGCTCTTTACAACGAATATTTTATGTATAAATATGACTGGTAGTGTATATTCTTATTTCTTCCCAGAGTTTTTAGAATAGGTCACCAAGTCTGAGAAAAAGGACAAAGCAAGACAAAGAATGACTAATTAATCTGTAGCTTGCAGTACACAAACAGTACATCTGATGGATTATCTTCCACGGCTTAATACCTCTTCGCTAAAAGCCTTCTGGATGATTATATACTTTAATGAAATCCTAATAAACCATGATAGGTCATTCAATTAGTGTTTCTATTTATCTTCATTCTGTCTTAAAATCTATAATTAGATTTGAATTTTTCTGATTTTATCTTGTCCAATTTTGTATATTTGCAGATCCGAACACAAATTAACTAATAAAAAAATAATAATAATTAAACAGATGCACCTACTCAACATAGTCACATGGAGGGGGGGGAAAAAAAAACAAACAAACAAAAAAAAAAAAACAGATCCCTACATATACAGACTTCCCAAAACAGCTGATGTGTAAACCCTAAGAAACAAAGTCTCCCTGCGATATTACATTCTTTTCATACTTCATTCAAAAAAAAAAAAAACGACCGTACGACCTTTCTATCAAAAGGACACTTTGTCCTCTTCAGTCAAGCCAAGACACAAACAACTGAATCATAGACTTTCTGGTAAGTACACACCACCGCAAGTCACCGTTATATCACTGCTATGTACTGTAATTAGCTACACGTGTGCTTAAAGAGACGCTCTAATGAAAAACATGTTGGCTGAAATAGACAATGAGTGCAGATCTGGGAAAATTCCATCCTCTTTGTACAGATCAGGACATGTTTGAGAATTAATTTTTCACTGATGTCAGATGAACATCGAGCTCTCGAACATCTATAGAAATGTGACCTTACATAACCCTTCTCATATGTTCTCATAAGTTTACATTTTATCGAGTGGTCAACCCGGGACTCGAGATGAAATTTCAACTGAGAAAACAGTGGACTTTGAAATACATTAATTGGTGTATGGTGGCACTGCAATCAGCCACAACTAACTGAGTGAATTGAGTAACATTGATTATCAACTATATACCATGAACAAAAAATAGTGACAGGATCATGATCACGATCACCATCAATGCTCATCAAAGCCCAGAACATCCGGTCCAATCACAAGGAAGTCAATTTATCCAAACTGCTTCAAAAGTTAAAGGAAAAAAAAAAAGCTCTCAACACCCAGGGCACCATGACATGTTATGTATATGGCTTAGTTGGAAAAGAGCTCAAGGTTGTAATTCCAGTCAACCAATTCCTCAGATCTCAATCTGACTGAGGATCCATGGACTGCACAAGCAAATCTGATCCATGGAGGACTCACCCTAAAACCCACAACACCCAAACCACCTGCCACTAATGTCCCGATGTCAGACGAGACAGATCACTTCCAGAGGTATATTGGAGTCATGCCAGAGCTTCCCAATGTGCCACCAGGGACCCAGACAATGATGAGCTTAATGTCACGGCTGATTGGTATATCCTAAGCATATTGTTGGGAACACAGTTTTATTTAGTTGTTTGAGGTAGTCAGTCATTTGTACTTGTCAGGACTGAGTCTTAACAAGCATTAAGAATTCAGATGCTGCTCCTAATTCACACCCTTAAATGGCCAGTACACACTGAATGCATTTAATATACCAAACCTCCAGCCAGTAAAGGTCAATTTATAAATATACAGTGCCATGAAAACGTATTTGCCCATTTCCTGTGACTTTTTTTTTTTTAATGATTCAGATCATCAAAAACTTTTTAATATTACACAAAGAGAAACCTACATAATACAAAAATACAATGTAGTTTTAAAATGATGATTCCATTTATTAAGACAAAAAAGCTAAATCTAAAATAAGTAAGCTAAAATCTAAATCTGCCAGGCATTGTTACACATTAGAGAGTAAGACCAAGAATGTGATGCAGCCGACACCGATGTGATATGTTATATCAGAGATCACTGGTGAGAGGAGATTTATGGCATAACTTATTATTTCTGTATATATATATATATATATAAACGCATTTTAATCTGACTTATTTTTGCACCGCGGAACGTTTCTCACTGGATGAGTTTTGGCAGACCAATTATACTGGAGCACCAACTAGCGTTCAGACAAAAACAAACCACAGTGAACATGGACAAAGAAGCTGATGAG
>JAQQZS010000019.1:11619690-11630314 GCA_030068045.1 Platyallabes tihoni | reverse complement strand
CTCTCTCTCTGTCTCTCTCTCTGTCTCTCTCTCTCTGTCTCTCTCTCTCTGTCTCCTATTCCACCCCCCTCTCTGGGCCTCCTTCCCTTTAACTTTTAAATGCACGCTTACGTTTGCCAACTGTTTGTACGTATCTCGTTCTCGTCGAGATGAAACACTCTGATGGCACGGATATGTGCTTCGACGTACATTTACAGTAAATACATGACTTTTATGTAGTTTTCTGATATTTTATTGGTTTAGATAGGCCTATAAACAGAACATGATTATAACTACTGTAACAATTAGCTATCTTAAACAAATCAGCTTGCTTTCTATTCAAAGAAAAGTAATAAAAAAGGGTGGGATGTGAAAAAAACAAAACAAACAAAAAAACCCCACATCAGGTAGAGTGGGGGGGAAATGGGGTCATGGTGTTTTAAAAGCAAAGGTATGGGTTTAGGGGAAGCCATGACATCACTTCCTGCTGATGTCATTTTTTTACCTGCATGGAACCACTACACCACACACACACAGACGGTTTCTCCGCTTACGCACTACTTACTGTATCACCTTATGTTTTCTTTATCATTTTTGCTTGCATGGCTCTCCATGCTTTAACTTTTAGCTCAGTGATAATTCATAAATGTTTCTGTTACTTGTACACATATATAGAGATAAATACACATCATTTATACCTGTCATTTTTCATCTTTCTCTCTCTCTCTCTCTCTCTCTCTCTTTCGCTCTCTCCATCAAACCACAGGGCACAGCGCACACAGAGATGCTGTGTGGGTTCTACCTACCTGTGTTGACCCAGACTACTTTCTAAAAGCAGTGTGTTTATGAATATTAAAGTCAGTGGGCCCCAATTCATATGCAGGAAAACATACTGCTGGAAAATACGCCCTCCCACATTCACCAACGTAATAAGATGCACATCCACCACCGTGTAGTAGTCTTCTACCTGTAACTGCCTAATGCTTCTGATTAAACTGTCTGATCAGTATTAAATAAATCATTATTTAATAATTATTTATGTGTATTGCTTTAAAATGCAAATCTGTCCTTAAACAAACATAATTTCCAGAAGAACTCTCTCGGTACATGTACGACTTACGTCAAATAAATGCAAACATTGCCTTTCATTTTTTCATCAGTATTTTATTTTATTTGATTGTTTAAGGCTTGGAAACCCATTAGCATTAGGGTTAGCACTGTGGCCTTCCACCTTCAGGGTCTCGGTTCGATTCCAGCCTCAGGTCTGTGTGCATGGAGTCTGCATGTTCATGCTTGGTGGGTTTCTTCCGGGTTCTCCGGTTTCCTCCGACAGTCCATGACAATTGCCGTTCCCAAATTTCCCACAGTGTGTTAATAAATGTGTGAGCGTATGTACATTGTGTGTGTGTGTGTGTGTGTGTGTACCTTGTGATGGATTTGCACCCCATCCGGAGTGTATCCCGCCTTGTGTCCAAAGTCTCCTGGGATAGTCTCCAGGCCACCTGCGACTCTGAATACAGGATAAAGCAGTGTAGACGATGAGTGAGTGAGTGTTTAAGCATGGAGCAGTGGTCTAAGATTGCCTTCATCTGAAGTCTTCTTTCAGATGTATTATGTTTGTCAGATGTTATTATCTCTATGCATAGTTTCACCCAACTGTGTATGAGACAATGTAGACGATGTATTAATTAAAAGCATTGTTTTATAAGACTACACAGCTGATAATGCATTGTCTGTGGTATAGTGTAGTGTATGTATGTGCTTTGCTGATTTTTATGAAGGGGGGGTATTTTCGTAGTTTATACAAAAGTTTTTTTTTAAGTATTGTTTTATCAGTTCCCATTTGTCCTAAATCTAAAAGACTTTCACTGATGTCCTTCCCTATACCTACACTACTTGTGGTGTATCTGAAATTTGTATAAACTGCTCTGTTTAAAACATGCATGTATATTTCAGTTTCATTCATGAGACCTGACCTGACAACTGACTCTACTCATTCATCATATGATCTGAAATAAGCGCAGAATAATTGAAGAAAGACGGAGGAACACCATCAAAACTATAAGGTTGGAGTAAGTTCTCCAAAGGTACTACAAGTTCTAGTCATTAATCCTCAGTCACTCATTATCTATACTGCTTTATCCTGTATTCAGGGTCACAGGGGGGCTGGAGCAATTTGAGAATGGCAATTAGTGTCTTTGGACTGTGGGAGGAAACCGAAGGAGGAACTCATCAAGTACGGGGAGAACATGCAAAGTCCATGAACACAGAAGTGGGAATCGAACCTGGTCGGGAATCGAACCCGGATCCTGGTGCAAGGCGACAGTGCTAACCACTACACCATGTGCCACCCTCAATCCTTAGTAAGTAAAGGAAAAATACAATTCAGTGTTAAGTCACCAAAAAACACTGTTTCTTAAAGTAAAACATTGTATTGAAAGTATTTGTAATGTATGGTGTTAATTTGGAAGGTGATGCTGTGTTTTTTCTGGTGAGACTAAACTTGGCATTAGTTAGAAATCTAAGAGATGATAAGTGTGAGAGAGCTGGAAAGGCCAAGGCCATTTCGGATGCATTGCATCATTTGAATTTCACACCTTGGTGCTGCACTTAATACAGTTCAGTCAAATTCGACATAGACAGTTTATGGTACATTAAAATAAAATCAACAAGATGATTATATACACTGATCAGCCATAACAATAAAACCAAAAGATTAAAACCACCTAGGTTTGGGGTTCCCCTTGTGCTACTGGGGCGGCTCTCGGGGTGTGCTGTGGTGTATGGGAGCCAATGGGTACTCAATCGGATTGGGATTGGGGGAGAGTGGAGGCTGCGACAGTTACCTTGGGCCCTTTGTGTTCTGGTGTCTTTATATTAGGGCCAGGATTTAATTTTTTGCCAATGTGTGCAGCATTGGCTTTTCTAAATTGTTTTTTGGCTGATTTCTTTCTACAGTGTATACTTGTCAATTTATAGAGCGAGTGAAGATAGACAATGCAGTTCAGTGAAAAAAAATTACTCATGTTGTTAAAGTGCTAGGCTTTATACAAGTACCTATACTGTAGACGCAAACATACTGTATATACATGTAAAAAGTTACATAAGCTATTTCGCTCTAGGGCTATTGGTGAATTTGCAGTGTATTTTATATTTCTATTGTATGCCCTGACATCTTATGTTGTAAATTTAGTTAAAAAATTAAGACACAGGTCTTAAATATGTGCAGTTCTAGTGATAGTTGTAAATGATATCACAGACAGACCGACAGACAGACAGACAGACCGACAGACAGACAGACAGACCGCCAGACAGACAGACAGACGAGTTATAAAGGTAGATGTGCTGATCTAATATCCATATAAAGCTTTCATTCATCTTCAGTAAGGCACTAGGCACAAATACTTGCTGTTCTACAGGGCAACATGCAAGCATGCATTCACACACACTAACCAAGCCAACCACTTGGTTGGAGGAAACCAGAGAACACAAAGGAATCAGAAAGTAATCCAAAGTTCTGGATCAGTCCTGTGAGGCAAAACTTAACATAAGTATTTTCTGACATTTTAATGTATTGTGTTTTTTTTGTACAGTACGTACAGTATGTATGCAATTATATATGGAAATCTCTTTCAAGAAGTAATCATGCCTCGTGCCTGTATTTTGATTTTAAACAATACTGTTATTAATATTTTTTGAGTTATAGTCAATATAGACACAGGTCACTCTTACATATTTTTCAGATTTTATATAATTATGAACAGAACTATTGGATTAACAGTTGCTAGAAAGGAGATGATTTAAAGTAATTTCTATAGCACATGTAACAATGCACTCTGTCACAAAGCAGCTTTACTTAAATCTGGATGAAGCTTTAAATCCCTAATGAACATGCCAGTTGCAACAGTGTCTAGCCGTAGCTAGACGCCTTCTGATGATCAAAATAATAATAAGAATAAGAATAGTAATAAGAATAATGATAAGAATAATAATAATCATGTTAAAAACAACATTACAATCTAATTAACTGAAAATTTAGGCTTATTAAGTACATAAGTGCTATATTACTAATTAGAGCCATTTTAGATAGAAAGATGGTAATGTCAAGACACTGTGCTTCATATTTGCAGTATTTTACTTGGTTTTATGGAAATGACCAATGTTTTAAAATAAATCTACAAAATACAGTATATGATCAGTCAGTTAGACTTATAAAACAATGCTTACTAACAATAATAATAATAATAATAATAAAATACTTTCCTGTTCCACTTTAAAAATCATGACCTTAGAAACTTTCCGTCCAGCATGAACAGACCATATCTCAATCTCAAGCGCAAGTAAACACCACTGTCTCAAAATCCTGCCCATCAGTAATTTCCTGAATAGAATGCAGGAACAGTAATAATATTGTATGGTGAGTAATTACAATAACAATATTAAATGTGTTGAATGATTTTGATTATTGGTACATGACCATAATAAACACAATTGTGCACAATCAGCATGGCAGTCATCAATCCCCAGGGGCCAGACTGAAGGAGGCGCAAACTTTCACTGGTCCGTTTTCAGCTTCTGTTAACGTGACCCACATGATTCATAGCTACTACAAACAGTGTATTTGTTTCCTTGCCAGCTCTTCACATTTTACGGAATCACATGCACCACCCATACATGCGCGCACAAACACACACACACACACACGCACACACACACACACACACACACACACACAAACAAGGTTTTGACAAAATCAGTCATACTGGTGATTCATTTCCATTCTGTACAAATGAACCACTTCTCTCACTGTGTGCAGGAGGTCCAGACTTTCAGTCTTTAATAGTGTTAAAATAGAAACTTTTAATTTTTTTACAGTGACTATAAAATAGCTGCAAAACAGTGGATGTTTAAACCAATTAAAATTCCTAAATAACTGTGTGCTTGCGTGAGTGTGTTGTTGTCTGAGTGTAATAGAGACCTGTCTTGCAGTGGGCCGGTGTCCTGTCAGGGTGTATACCTGCCCTACATCCAATGTTTCCATGATTAGCTCACGAGTCACTATAAACATGTCCAGTGGTACAGCTATAATTATAATTACAATGTGCACTTGTACATTTCGTGGCTGCGTGCCACCACATGGCCTTTCTCTTCTTGTCGTTGTTGGATATTTCTCTCACATTGACTTAGGTTTGGTTATGCGGAATGAAAATGAATCAGTTTTTGTGAAGCCCTGGCCATGTTGGTTAAACGCGATGAAGCAAGCATTACTCTCTTTTGCATAATGTTTGGCTTTGTTCAGCTTTTGCTTTCAAAAATTAATTGCATGAACCACAGCAAAGTTTCATGTAGATATGTTAAAAATTTTTTTCCCTCAAATCACTTTCCGCAGTCTTTGTGAGTTGACCTTTGCCTATTGTGCTCATAAGTACCATTCGAACATTCCAAAAACTGCACGGCTGACGTACAGTAAGACTGCAGAAGACTGAACGTCAAACCAACTTCCTCCTACCTTAAAATAGCCCCATTTTAGGTTCATTTCATTTAAACAATAGCAGCACTACAAGTTTCCCCAATTACAGCACACTTCGGAATAAAATAATGCATCTTGAAGCCACCTCAGTGAGAACAGTTTGAGCCTTATTGCATAGAGTTTTTATCGAGTAACTAGATATTAGCCAAGCAAACACTTGATCTAATTATTTCTTTCATGTTGGAGTAAATGTATCCTTTCTGCACATGTTTGACCCACATGGGGGTAATATTTGGTGACATGAGTTTCGAGGAATAAGATTAAGCATTCTTGATGAGCTATAAAGGTGCACTTTCCTCTATTTAAAAGTGCTGTAAGTGTTCGTTCTTCTGTTGTACAGTACTCTGCAAACGTCTTGAGCTATTTCATATTTTGCTTTCAAAGAGCCAGACTTTCTTGTATTTTTAATGTTGTTTTGAGGAATAGTTCTCCAGACTTACTGAAGGACTTTTTTTGCCTCTTATTTTTGGCAAGTTTTTGGCTTTCAGTCCAGTCCCTGTACCTGGCCAGTTTTAGAGCAATGTTTTTTGTCTGTTAAGCTATACAGTGACCTATGACTCACTCAAACATAGAAAACATCGAACGTAATTCATGAACCAGTGAGAAACAGATGATGACAGAAGCAGATGATGACAGATCATCAGGCCGGTGATTAATATACTGGTGATGCTGAATGGTGAATGGTTGGAACGGACGAGAGGGGAAATGAGGTTGCTGCTGAATTTGTTACATAAACAACCAATTTTTAAACTGTATCTGTGATCATATCAATACACAAAAGAATTCACTAAGTTCTGAAGATTTGGATAGTTTATACACCCAACAGTTGATAGCGTAATTGTTTGAGAATATTGCATAGCTGGACTAACTGTATACTATTATGTGCTAAAACTGTTATAAAAATAGGCTGTTTCTGTATTTTATTTCTTGTACAAGTGAGAAAGAGGCAAACAAATGTGTCATCTGCCAAATGTTTACCCAGCAATATATTATAAGGTCTGGAAGAGATTTACCCACACAAGTATTACATATATACCAGTGATGACTAAGTGCTCTGGACTTTTGCTCTGTCTGGCACTTTCTGTCTCCAGCTTAATTTTTCCCTCAGGGTTAATTGGTTTGATTGACAGTGTCTGCTCTGTGACATCATTAACAGTGAATCTGAGCAGTCTTACTCTGCAATCATGAAAGCGGTTTCAACCTGAGAAGGGTGTGTGTGGTAGTTTTCACAGAGAAAGTATGTTTCTTTTAAAGCAGAGGAATAATTGTGGGAACTGTCACGCTGCCTTATTCATTTTGCAGGGGCGTTGATCTGATCATGAAATGAATCTCTCTTATTTGAAGCACTTTTGCATAAACTTGGTGTTTCACAGGAACAGATGTTTTACACCTTTGCGGATAATTATGTCCCGCATTTATTAAGGAATGTGTGGTCTCGTTTCGCAATGAGTCTTTGAAATCACTTTTGATTAATTCATTAACTTTTCTAATAGTGGGGCTGTCCTTTACAAACCTGATGTAAAGGAAAGGCTTTGTCCCTGATCCCACACCTCATCCCACTTCTCTTGGTTGTTCATCTCACACTTTTTCCATTTTCTGAAGTAGATCTACTGTGTTAGTGGGAGTGTGGAACAAGTGACACAAACCACAATGCCTGCTGTACAGTGGAACTAAAGATTGTGCTCATGCATATATGTAACTAAAAGAGACAAAAGGTTTAATCTGGTTACTGTGGTTGAGGTTAGGCCTGGTCTTAGGTGTAGACTGGTGTTCTAAGGATACACGGAATTCTACTTCAAAACAAAATGATGGATTTTTTAAAGGATGATTTAATTAATTAATTTGATTAATTGATTAATTAATTGATTAGTTATATGTAGCAGAGGCAGACGAATTCAAGACTTTAAGCAGAAGCACTAGTCAGGCCAAAGGTCATTTGATGAGTCAAATCCAAAATATTCAAAACCAGAAGACAGGACAGTAACAAAAACCAGAATATCACATTGATTAAAGGCTCGATAAGTTTAGGTATAGCGCTGAACATCTGAAGTCTGTATTTAAGCACTTTGAGGGTTTTTGGGAACAGCATGCTAGATTAGTACTCAGGTGACTGGGAACATGGCAAGGGAATGTTATATTGTGCTCAGTGTTTGCAAGCCATAGTGTGTTGTGGGAATTTAAGTTGTAGGCAGATTCCGGCAGTAACATTAAACTGTGTCCCTACATGATGCGTTTTCAGCAGAACACAAATAAGCATTTCCTTAATAAGCATCTTGGGATTCTATTTTCCTTTGATTCAAATGTTCATCAATATACAGTATAAGTCACATTATTTGAAATGTAATAATAATACTGTTCTTGTGTGATCCATGTAGACTCTTGAAGCGAAATGAAACACAATGCATTACTAATTGTTAATTAATTCATTGATTGTTCATTAATTAACTAGCTCTCTGGAAAGGGTTTCACTTTTCTTTTTTTTAAATGCTGCTGTTGTGGTCTCTGAATTCATATCCGTATCTGTAGGTTTTGAATTCTGTGTTGTCTACTAAATATGGACTGCACAGTCAGCACAAGGTTTGCTTTGTGGTTTTGTCTAGCTCTAGTGACCGTTACAGAAGGGTTAGGTCATCTGACCATCAGAAGCCAAAATACTTTCATACACCAAGTGGATTTTTTTTTAAATAATGACTATCATATTACTACATATTACACATTACTTGTCACATACATATGGCTGCACAGTGATTCCCTCACACACACATGCACATATTGCAGCTTGTTGGGAGCTCGGAGTCAAAATGCCAGGATACCCTGGAGCAATGAGGATTTAGGGCCTTGTTTAAAGACAGCTTGGCTGTGTTGTGTTAATGCTTAGACTCCCAACCTTCATAGCCGTAACCCAGAACCTTGAGCCACCGCTGTGCTAATGTTGCCTCGAGAAAACAGCATGCTTTGTAGAAGCATCAATCAATCAATCAATCAATCAATCAATCAATCAATCAATCAATCAATAATGTATAATAATAATAATTACAATAATAGGCATAATACTAATAATAACTATATTATTATTATTAATATTATTATACTTATTATTGTTATTATTCACAACAGCAACTACAATAATAATAATAATAGTAATAATAATAAAAGTTAATAATTTATTATAATTTGTCTATTTTCAACAGAGATTTGCTTTTGGTTGCAGATGTTAAGGTTTTCCCTCTTTGTAGGAATCAGATGTCGCAAGAATTTCAGTGTAAGACATAAACTGACAAGAGAAACAGGATGTATTGGAAAAAAGTTCCTAAATCAGCAAATAAATTGTCCGCTACCCTGCAATCTCCATGTATTTCTCAAGTCCACCGCAGTTCCTTCCTGCTCTCTTATTCATATACCAAATAATTTGCTCGTTTAAAAGCATTCCATGAGTTAAGATGTTTAGATCCGGTTTATGTAAAGACAGAATGATCTTGCTATAGCTATTAATAAGACAGGATAAAATCACTATAACACTAAGCTATTGGGACAGAAAGGCACAGAGTATGTGTGAAAATATGCACAGGATATTGTGGTTGTGTTGGAGACAGGGCCGGGGAAACACCACACACCTGATCCTAATCAACCATGCCAGGCTGAGTGTCTTATCATTCTGTTAATATGAAGCTCAGAAAATCCCCACACGCAGACATGTGTAAGTGAAGAGCACTAGCACAGATTATTCATACTTTTCTATACTCATCCATAAATCAAGACACACTGTATGAAGTTCTTTTTCAAGACATTTAATTTACAAATTGATATTTTTAAATGAAGTTAAGGCTGTTTTTTAAATAGTAAGAAGCAGATTTAAATATACAGTATTTTCTCTTCGTATAGACGAACTATAAGATGTAAGAATCACTTTTTTTGTCATGAAATCTTTATTAGTAGAGTGATTCATGTGGAAATTTCTATTTGTATTAGATACACTGGGGAATAAAAGTAAAGAGAGACAATGATGAATTCTTTTGGATGAACTCACAGCTCATTCACACACTGCAGGCAATTTGGGAATGCCAATCAGCCTAAACCGCATGTTTTTGGACTGTTGGAGGAAACCAAGAGTACACAGAGCCAAGCACGGGAGAACATGCAAACTCCATGCACACAGACCCGAGGCGGGAATTGAACCTGGATGCTGGACCTGCAAGGCTACAGTGTAATATACCTAGCTAAAATGTTCTATACTACACAATAAAGTGGATTAAAATTCCGGGTCTCCAGTGCCTTTCCGTTCGAGAATAGCTTTGATTCAGGAGCTATTCTGAATATATGCCAAAGCTATTCTGAATTTATGCCAAAGCTACACTTACTGTCGCTTTGGCATAAATCAGCCATTATCGCTGTGCCCAGTGACCTAATCACGAGGGTATCACACAGAAACATGTGAGGTCTCCAAAAATAAAATTGGGCAGACAATGTTGGAAAGTTGTCTAGATTTTCAAATGTCCCAAAGCCCTGGGGCAGTGGGGGCTCAACAGTTGAGACTGTGGGTTATTGATCAAAGGTCAGGAGTTCAAGCTTTGAGCCCTTGACCAAGGCCCTTAACCGTTTCTGCTCCAAGGGCAACCCTGCCCTCTGACCCCAGCTTCCTAACAAGCTGGGATATGCAATTTGCCTTAATTTGAGTGCTTCCCAGGGATGATGGCTATGGGTGCTTTGTGTTTTATTATGAATATAGTATACTATAACTTTACTGTGTTTCACTGTTCTTCACTATTCTTCACTTTTCAGTCTGTTTTAGACTTCACAGTCTGTTTTAACAAAATGAAACACAGTGAAAGAGCAGTTCCTTGATAAATCTTGCTTGCTTTACATAAATAAATGTTTAATGGTAAATGTGTAAGATTGTCCTAATAGTCATCAATTTAGGTTCCGTGAGTCAGGTACTATGTCAGTTTAGTAAGCTATACTGAATTACCAATCACAATAATTTATTCAGGCGGCACGGTGGTGTAGTGGTTAGCACTGTCGCCTTGCACCTCCAGGGTCTAGGTTCGATTCCCCGGCCAGGCTCGATTCCCGTCTCTGTGTGCATGGAGTTTGCATGTTCTCCCCGTGCTTGGTGGG
>JAQQZS010000019.1:11544910-11557124 GCA_030068045.1 Platyallabes tihoni | reverse complement strand
AATGAATGTTTTTTCATAAACTGACATTATTTCAACCACATTTAAACGTTTAAGGTCGGTCGAATGCCAGCTGGGTAACTTACATACAGTAGACTACACAATTAGGAAATGCCAGTTAGCATAATCTGCATGTCTTTGCGCTGTGGAAGGAAACCTGAGGACCCAGAGGAAAGCCACCAAGAAATTTACAGTGAGAATATGTAAACTCCATGCACACAGACCCCAGGCAGAAATCGAACCCAGGACATAAAGGTGCAAGGCGACAGTGTTAACCTCTAAGCCATTGTGCTGCTGAGGTAAAACTAATAAATATGAATTTAAATGCCATTTAAACAAGTGTATCAGGAACTCCAGAAACAGAACTAAAAACCTGTTTCTAAGAAAGAAAGTTACAGGAATATTGAGGTGTGGGATTGTAATTGTGTAGTATTTGGTGTGTAAGCATGAAGAGATGAAACCTAATGTACAACAAACACGTACTGAAGATGAATCAATGAATCAATTACAGTAATTAACGAAATGTAAACAGCAATAGTGGCTGTAATTTGGGTTGGATGTGTACTTACTGCTTATTACTGAGCATTATGTAACAGCCTATTCACAAATGTCAACAAAAAAACTAAACTTTATTTATTTATTTATTAAGTGTGACAGTCATGAAGATAAGTCAAGGTCGAAGCTTTAGGAACAGAACCTAGACCTCTTCTAGACAAAGCAAAACAGAGGAACAGCACATATATGCTTTGAATATAAAGAAGTGCTTTATTCCTTTGTATTACAGACTGTATGAAAAGAGTCGGGCAAACTCTTTGTGACATCACCCATAGTTTTTGTGAAGAGTGCTTTTGTAAGACTTTGACAAACTGTGGGAGATCTGGATGGTGCCATCTTGGCGGAAGCTGACTCCACCTAAAACCCAGTTAATCCATAAATGGGCGAATGGGCAGAACAAACAGAGCCTGGCTGTTAGATGGAATGCAGCAATTTACCTCAGTCACTACAAGCTTGTTAGCGCATTTTAGCTTATCTAAAATGCTAAGATGGTTAATCTCAATGCTAATGTTACTTTGTCTTCCATACCCTACATAATGTCCCAGGACAACTCCTACATTTCTTTTTATTAGTTAAGTTGCAGCAATTCCAGATAGCTGGTTAGCTAAAGTGCTGCATAGCAAACAGCTAGCGGTTTGACACCTGCAATGTAGCTGTCACTTAAATCAGCCACGCTCAAATTAAACATACGTTTATGCCTTAATGTAATTTCAATGCATGAGTTACATAAAACTTCTCTCCTGTACAGCTGATTTTTTTTTTATCAGGCTGCAAACTTGTTTATTTCTGTTGTAAATTTGGACATTTAAATTAACATGGAGCTCTATGAAGATTTAACCTTTTTGGAGCCATCCTAATGGTCATTTGGGGAACTGCACAATTTGGCACTTCCACATTTGATTCCATTTTTAGAAGCGGAGGTTGACCATTGCTTTATATGCAGGTTTTGTCCCCTTTATCTTTGAGTGAGTGCAGTTATGTTGAATTAAACGCATCACAGCTAGATTTCAATCCTTTTTTTTTGTCTTTCTTCCAGACGATTTTTCTTACATGGTACCCTGCAATTAAGGTTATCTGATCTGTATAATACAAATGAGTCACAATGTAATATTGTTGTCTGTTCTATCTGGATATACATATTCATGAGTGTCTGTGCCATTCAGTGTAAACAAGTAAACTAAGAAATGCTGGAATATCATTTAGGAGTCTATAAAATGTCATTAAAGGTCACAACAGCCAATGGATGATTAGATGCCTGGGACTCTGGTCATTGCTGGTTGTGTGTAATGTTCTGAGTAGTCTAACATCACCATGTCATATGTCCTGCTCTGGCTCACCCAGCTGTTTCAAGCACAGATGGATGATAGTTTCCATGGTAAAGGATGTGGCTTGGGGAAAGGAAAGAGTGAGTCATTCAGTCCAATAAACGACCACAACAAACAGAAACAGTACACGTCAGACAGGGAGCAAAATCTATGTTGTAAAAAGGGCATGACGAACAAGTAATTTGTGGTGAAAAATTTCATTATTATGTTTAGAAAAAAAAAAACCATGATGTAGACATCAGTGTTAAATTGGTAGATTTGCAGTCTATCTATAGTCAAACATGATGTTGGTGCACAACTGATTTTTAACAAAACTTAAAGGGAATTTAATTTCAGCCCATCATTCATGTATTTTTTTTTGAGATTTCATACTGTATATACAAACACTACAACTGCAAACTGCCTCACAACATTGCTTTAACATTAACCTTGTATCTTACATTGTACTGTATTACAAATGCGCAATGTTGGCTGATCAGACGCAAAGTACATTATTAGTAGATTCAGCTTGGTACCTTCATTCAGCGTCCATCAGCCTGTTTAATGGTACATAACGGTTCACATGGATGTCCATACACTGTCCAAAGCTTTTTCCCTGTCCAAAGGTACTGTAGCCATGACAACTAAGCTCCATTTATAATACACGTCCTCTCTTACCTTTCTCTCTCACATTACCGTCTTTCTCCATTCAACAAAAAATATGTGTTGTTTCTATCACTAAAGCGTATGTCCTTCATTAATTAATTATCCAAGAGGTAATACATAAAACATAAAGGGTATCTTAATTTTATTAAAATGGAATGATTTTGCATATTCAGGTTATTATTTATAAAACATACACATGAATACATATCAATCTCTATTAGTGTAAAGCTGAATTAAAGGAATATTTCTGTACCACATCTGTAGATTAAGTGCAATTACCATTCAATAGCCACGGTATTAAAGACTATAGTCATGCTGATAGTACTGTATGAACACCAGGGACAGATTATAATCATAACCATGTTGTTTTTATTCCCACAAAATATTACATACATTTAAAGACAGCATGTGTTGTTACCAAATTCTGACTTAATTTGCTGACCAGCCAATAACTGCATCTCCAGCAAGAAACAATTGTATGTATAATGATTAAAAAAAAAGAAGACCTACAAAAAGCAGCTACTGTAGTTGCAACCGAAAGCCAATTGGCCTGAACAGCAGCCGTTATGCACTCATTTGTTGACATAAGAACAAGGGTGCACAGAAGAAGCAAAGCAAGAGGAGGAAAAGAGAGAAGAGGCGTCAGTAACCGGCACTGGCAAGCAGGAACAGGTGGAAGACTTTCAGTGAACCAGTAGAGAGGCCATACGTGCATACACGCGCACACACACACACACACATACACACACTCACACAAAACGCTGAAGAGAGCAGGTGCATGTCAGCTGCAATACATAGATCAACTATTCCAGCAGTGGCCTGAGAGAAGGAGAGAGAGAAACAGAGAGAGAGAGAGAGATGGGAAGAAAGCCCACACTTGCACAGTTAAACTTGATCCTAAACTTGATCAGGGGCATATGTAAAAACATCAAAGGAAAAGCAAAAAAAGGGGAGGGGGGTAAGAGTAGTTAGTACATCACTGACGATCATTTAAAAACCCTCAGGCAAAAGAAAAGAAAATGAAAGGAATTGAAAAAAAAAAACTTACAGAGAAGGTGTCACCTGTCAGGCTGCCTGACAAAAACAGCTGGTAACAAGAACATGGCAGGAGAGTACAGAGTGTTCAGTGTAGCCTGGAGCACTGCCAAACCACATACCAAAGATTAGCCAAGGCCTTTGTTCAGATTATATAACTACATATTATATATGCAACTGAATAACAGTTATATCCTTCGGGTTTGTACTGCCAAAAAAAGAAAATTATGGAAAAATTAGTATAAAATGTGAGTGAATATGTATTAATCAAAATGATCAGTCTGTAAAGTCACCTCCATCTCTTGTTTGTATTCAAACCCGAAAAAATAGGAGAAATTGTATAAATTTTTATTGTGTGTGTATGTGTGTGCCGTGTGTGTGTAACAATTTATTCTCTCTGTTGTACTAATAATTTAGACATTCTGCTATTTAAACAGCATTTTTTCCTGTGTAATAATGTTTTGGTCAGTTGGATATGCAGAACAATGTTTAAAGAGTCTATTTTTGATCTCATGCAAAAACACTGGGTCTTGTGGTCTTGCTATGCTGTGCAGTTTAACAGATGACTGCTCCCTCGTCTACTCATCCAACATCATTGTCAAGTTTACCGATGACAACACCAAAGTACGACTGATAAGTAACAACAATGAGCAGCTTACAGGGAGGAAGTCCAACATCTGGTGGAGTCGAGGTGTCATGACAAACTGGACCTCAACACCACAAAAAATCAAGAGATGATCACTGATGCCCGGAAATCAAAATGCATAATACATAATTTGAAGCTCTCTACACTCTCCCTTCTTATACAGAGGGTGGAGAACTTCAAATTCCTGAATCTTCATCAGACCTGACACCTTATACCTAGTAAAAAAGGCTGAGAAGAGACTTTACTTCCTCAGAAGTAAAAGCAGTTTCCATTTTCCGCAACAATGTTTGGTTAGTTTCTGTCCGGCCACCATGAAGAGCCTCCTGACTTGCTGTGGGACCATGTGGTATGGTAACTACATGGAGCAGGATCTGAAGGATCTGTATCATGTGGTTAATGCGCCACAGCTTATCACTAGGACCTTATTACCATATTTAAAGGACACTTACACTGTCCAATTTCAGAAGAAAGCCAGTTGTATTATTAAAACTCTTCTTCTTCCACATGGTTCTCCTCTGCAGTGTTATTTTTTTCTTTTTTTATTATTATTTATTGTTTGCTCTGCTATTAGTTTTTACACCAATCAGCCATAACATTAACACCATACAACATTAAATTATACACCAGTAAACTGGTGACAAGATCATGGACACCCAAGGCTAATTTATGCCTGTGAAAAGCAAAGGCCAGCCTGTCAATGCCAATAAAGTACAACTTGCCAAAAAAGGTCAATATTGGCCGTGATAGAAAGGCACCCAAACACCCAGTGCACCACAGCTGGCTGTGCACAACACGCATTAGCTCAAGACTGCCTTCAAACTCTCCAGATCACAATCTGATCGAGCACCCATAAGATGCACCATGGACAAACAAGCCTGTTCCAAGGACACTCTGTCCTGCAATCCACAGAACGCAAAGAATCTGCTGCCAGCATCCTGGTGCCAAACATCACAGTACACCCCAGAGCAACCCAGGTGGCACAAGGGCAACCTACATAACACTGGGCATAATGTTTTGCACTGTAATGTTCTGGCTGATCACTGTATGGTATTTTTTGACCTTTACTGCCCACTGTTGAATGGTTGCTTAACAAAATTTGATGACAACAAAGATAAATCAATCAAATCAGTCAGGCATGAAAAACAAATATGCATTCTGAGCTCAGGCCAAGTCAAGTCTGAACTTTCATCGCACCAAATTGACAAATCTCATGTGTGTGTTCTTCTGTGACGTACCACGGCCTTAATGAAAATGACACAGCATGGCGAAGCCAGTCATCATGCAGCAGGACTGTAGTCTTCCAGCACTGATTTCCACCCTATTGGCATACTTGAGCTCAAGCCAAACCTGCCATGAGACACAAGCTCCAGCCACGAGCCTGAAATACAGAAATAGCACAGCTCTGGCTTCGATGTTTAATGCTCTGGAAAAAAATTCTCTTTCATTTAAAGAGACGTTAAATCACCAGCATCACTGTATCTAGGTGAATATTCTGTCAGAACTTTTTTCTCCCTCTCCCTCTCTCTCTCTCTCTCTCTTGTTCAAGACCACATGAGTTTATGTCTTTACTACACCACATAAAGGGGCAAAGTAAAGTAAGTAAAAGCTGATTTGCTAGTTTTGGACAGACATTGGACAGGCTATGCTGTGTTTAGAGGGTGACTACAAGATATTTCTTGAAGCAAAGATTAAGAGACTTGTACAGTATATGAAGAAAAGGGAGTTAAGAGTTTTTAGTTTCCTAAAAAACAGAAATGTTTCAAAGTTTGCTTAATTGTTACTCTCTATGCAGTATTTGTATTTACTGTACACATAAACTCTTGTTATTAAAGTGCACTGCATTTAAAGGCTGGAAAATATCAGAAATATTCTTAAACTGTGTAGAGTCAGTGCGTATTATAGCCTCAGGTTCCGGTGTTTGACTGTCAAAAGTGAAAACCAAAGTAGTCTTCAGCTGCTGTAGCCCAGCCAAGTAAAAGTTTGGTGTGTTCAGATATGCTTTTTTACTTTTCTGAGTTATTACAGTATAACCTTCCTGTCAGTTCAGACCAGTCTGGCCATTCTCCTCAGATCTCTCAGAATATCAAAAGCCCACAGAACTGCCACCCACTGGATTTTTTTTTATCTGTACCATTTTGTTTAAGAATTTTTTTGCCTGAAAAAATGCCTAAAAATCTCCATTGATCAGCATTTTTTTTAAACACTCAAACTTTATATTATCTGGCATCAACAATGATACCATGGTCATCAAAAATGTAATACTGAGATCACATTTTCCCTCCTTTTCCATTCTTACAATTGAAGTGATGAGCACTCATCATTATTCATTATTTCCAGACTGCACACGAAAAAAAAAAAAAAAAAAAAAACGTTACCAGGAATATAATATTCCTTTTGCATTGGATCAAATTTATTAATAGATTTTGCACTAGTGTCACAGATTGGTGGTGAGAGAGAGACCATTTTGTTCAAGGTCAAAGGTCATGACCAGGATATGCATGTACTGTAATGGGGAGATTAGTGCCACAGACAGAGGAAGGAATTACTAAAACAAAACAGCAATTTTAACTAAGGAAGTGATGATGTGATCAGTAATGAAAGTTTGGGACACAGGTTAATTGCATTCCACATGAAATGATGGCACACTCTACGATGAACCCAGGATCACAGCTGTGATTTATTACCAAGTGACATGGTGAGGACGGTGCTCATAGGGCACAGGATAAGTGATCTGTTATAGGTCATCATGTCCGATTATGTATCTCTCTTAGGCTTGAGGTATAGTGTAATTGGGCAGTGTTGTTTGTGATGTTATGTTCCTGCTCAGTAAGACATTAGTGATTTTATGACTGATAGGAGAAAGGTCCATTTAAGTAACCTGTTTATGAATTATAATGTATTTTATACATTTTAAAGGGAACACAGGGTGCCAGTGAAAAGTTTTCTGGGCCTTTTAAGTTTTCCACATTTTATGTTTTGGGCTCATCTTAAATTGTCCTTCCCCCCATCATCATCCTACATACACATAGTACTCCACAATGACAATAAAATCAGGTGTTCAAATAAAATCAAGTATTTAGTCCCTTTGTTATGACATTTGAAATTGAGTGCTGATGCAGCCTATAAATGATTCCAACTTGATTGGAGTCTACCAAATTTATTGGACATAATAAGGAAACAAACAAAGTGAAAACAAACCCTAAGGATGAGAGAATTACCTGTAGACCTACCGTATGAGATTGGATTGGGCCAAGACACAGATCTAAGAACATTTCTACACCCAAGAACACTGTAGCCTTCATCATTCTAAAATAGGAGAGATTTGGACCTAAAGGTTATGAAAGATTATGATTATGATAAATCCCTTGTGGAGTTGAGAGAGCCTTATAGAAGGACAATCATCACTGCAGCACTCCAGCAATCAGGCCTCTGTGGTAGAATGGCTAAACCGGAGCCATTCCAAACTAAAGGTAGATTACTTTATAACAATAACTAAAGGAGATTCTATGGGGGTTTGCCAAAAAACAGATGTAGAGTAGAATCTTTACCACTGTAGAAAGTTGGTTTTAGAGGTAGCATTTATTTGTTTGTTTCTCGAGGGGCTTTCTAACCAAGGGGCCCTGAGTAGTCAGTTCCACTTATCCCCCAATAGTGACAGCCTAGCCTGTAACATAATACATGAAAGAAAATGTGGAGACCACCTTGGGTATTCAGTATGGCAATCTGAGATGTCTGAGGGTGTGTTGCATGTTCACAGAAAAGGGTGTTGGTGATGATTTTGGAGTAAGTTATTCATGAGTTTGTGTATTAATATTTGTTCTACTTTATGTGTGATTATGTATATGGACATGCTATTAATCTTATGCATGCAAAATATATATATAGACATTACAATTTGAAAGACTAGCTCTGGGAGCTCTATTGTATATAAATATAATCACATAATTTTATTGTGTTTTAATAAACTGAAATTACTTTATCTGAATGGATTGTGGAATAGGGCTGGGCTACTTACTTTCTTCAGCAGGAAAGAAAGTCATTGATAAATGCGCTAATGAAATCAGAATGTAATCATGTTCTCCTGGGAAATGGCTTGAAGTATTTCATAAATCTAAGGGTGTATAAGCCATCTTGTATAAGGCGTTCGAAGCTGTCAAAATCTATTGTTACTAGTATTCCAGGAACTTGTGAAGATTGATGGCGTCATAAATTGGTCCAACAAACATTGTCTAGGTACTTGGATACTAAAACAATTTGCTATACACAATATAAAATTAACATCTATCATGATGTTGTCCTTGTTCTTTAGAATTGTGCCGATAATAGAATTAATGTTAAAACAACAAGCATTGTCTGCCCTCTTTTCACCTTGCTCCATTCTCTTAATTATTTTTACTTTTGTCTCCAACGTTATTGCTTGGCACTTCTTAGCAGTACCAATGCTTTTTATGCTTGCTTCCAGACATCCTGGAATGCACACTGCATGCAAGTGACAATGTACGCCAGACTTTCTAACTGTTCTAACGATTGAATATTGACAAACACATATTTGTATCTTCGAAAGTTTGTAACTTAAATGTTTGTATGTAGGGTACTGTACTTTAAAAACAATAGTACAGGTACAGCAGGTACAGTTTCATAAATTCAAGGTCCACAATTTAATTCTGACCTTAATGTTTCTGAGGAGTTTTGTGTGTTCGCACCTATGTAAGGATTGACTAAATGATAAATTGCTGGTACTGTAGGTGTAAATATGTGTTTATGGTGCCATGTGACCTTCATGGCGTGAGATGCCTTAAACCCAGTATTCCTGGGTTAAGATCCAGATCCACCATTTTAACTGAAGATGAATGATTGTTTGAAAAAAGGGGGGGTTAAATAATACATCACTTAATATATGCATTATTTAATTTTTATACAACAGTTAGTTCTGACCATAAGTGCTGATATAGTGCATAACAGCACCAGGACGTATTACTAATGTATATGATTATTTTTCTTTCTCAAAGTTGGTGTGTAGAACAAGGGATTCTACCCACAACATTTTACATTTTAACGATCGGAAATAAGCTGATATTCTAAACTCTCCAACTTCATGGTTTATTCTCCTCACTTTTTGGCTACATACAGTAGTACTTCTACCTCAGTTCATTATACTGTCGGTCGCTAAGTGCTGGCCACCAGCTGAGGAAGGATATTTGTTGGTGAAGCAAAATAACTTTATTTTGTTGATTATCTATTTATTTATTTATTTATTTATTTATTTTGTTGGTAATAAATGGTGTTTGTGGAACTGTTGTATAAAAGTAATATCACACTGGAGGTCATGCTGTTGTACTGAACATCAGCACGGATGAGTTATCTTCAGGAATCTGGTTACAAACACATCACAGCCATGTTGATATTCAGCACAACAGCACTCCCTCCTGTGTGATATTGCTTAAATAATTTTATTTACATGCCAATAGATTGAGCTTTGACTGTTTTCTTTAATGCCCAAACCTTAAGTTATAAGAATCATTAGAGATAAAAGTTTCACTGTTGTTTTCCGATTCTTTTATGTTCACTACAATAAGTTAAGGCCTTGTGCCCTAAGCCTCATGGGATAGGCTCCAGGTCCCCGCGACCCTGAATAGAGGATAAAGCGGTATAGAAGATGAATGAATGAATAATTAAATTATGGTCTTATTATTAATTACTGAGTTGTACAGCTGCAGTGAATAAACTGCAGCAAATCAAACAAGACATGTTCATCATTTGCTGTAAATCATTTGGTTCAACTCAATTAAGGAGCATTTGAAAGTGTCAACACGTCCCTTATGCTGTTCTCAGGCCCCTGTCATCCGGCACTTTCATTACGTCTTTTAAAATTACATAGCTGGAAGTGAAAGCAATATTTATCTCTAAGGAAATGTAAGAGCTATAAATCTCATTACATTTATGATAAATCGAATAAATCTCAGAAATGGTTCCATACAGAAAACCCTTCATGAAAACGGATTATTTTCAATGTCCACAGTTAAAAAAAGAAGTGACAAGATTTTCATCACAGCAGAATCATTTTAACAGTTTTACAGGATGCCCACACTGTGCTAAATGTCTGTTCTACATCTTAGAATAATTTCAGCTTTGCACTGAATCATACTGATTTATTCTGTTTATTCACTCCAGCCCTTAGATGTCTAGACACTCCATAATGTGTGAGTGATAAAAGCCACTTCCAGACTGTTTGATAGTGTCACTTTAACTATTACTATTTTAAGTGTGAGTGCTTGGATATGGCAGGTTCATATTGTTTATAAATTTAATAGACGGTGCTTTTAAACGGCAAAGAGTTTAAACATGTATGGGGTTAAAGAGGGCTTTGATTCTTATGGTATTGTGGTATGAAATGAATTACTAAAATAAATCTTAATAAAGCGATGATTTTCTAATTTATCGAGATAATATTATTTCACTAATAACATTAGTTACAGTTATTACAAGCGTGTAAAATTAGCAAACTGAACAAGACTGATCAACAGATCCTATAAAGGTTAATTACTGTAACTGATTTGTTTGTAAATAAAATTATCACAAATAAAAAAACAGATCCCAGGAAGTCTTCTTGCAGTCCTTTAGAAAATATGTTAAATAAATATTTTTAAAAAAATTATTTAAAATATTGTTACAAAGAAATTTATAAATAAATTTATTAAACCAAGCTTGGTAGGTACATTTCTTCATTTAAAAGAAAAAAAAATCTTCCTTGACAAGTAGATGGACATCTTTATTCTGAATTTAATTCTCTCTGATTCAATCTCTCTCTCTCTGCCAGTAAATTGGTTCGAAGCATAATATTCCACTATCCACCAGCTGCTCCCTTGGCAACACTGGCATTTCTGTTGCCATGGCAATATCACTTGAGCTTAGCCAGGAATAAACTCTGGCACACTGCCACTCTAACGTGTGAGCGCATGGCACTTGGTTTGGATTTTCAATCTACCACTGTGTATTCCAGTGTGTGTGTGTGTGTCTGTGTGTGTGTGTTTAAATTTATGCTGTGTCCTGGACAGGTGTGAATGTGAGTGTTAGTGGTCAGTGGTCATGCATGCATACTGTATGTGTGTGGGACAGACATGCATTGGAGGAGTGAATCTGGGTGTTTGGGACTGCTCCAGCACTTAGTGTGTGCATGTGTGTGTGAGAGAAAGAGTGAGAGAAAGAGATAAGAGATTTTGTTAATTTAATGTATAATAATAGGTTGTAATGAAGTATGCTGTTTAAATAAAATTCTTCAAAATGACAAAAAAAAAATTTGCCATTCAAAGGACAACCATATTCATCATTAAAAATTCAAAATATGTATCATATCTATCTATCTATCTATCTATCTATCTATCTATCTATCTATATAAACCATAAATAAAATATAACAAAATATACATAAAAAATCTTATATTTAGAATGTGATGTGAATTTTTGTGATGATTTTTGTTGTTGTTGTTGAAACTGCTTTTTTTTAAAGCAGTTGCTCAAGTAAAGACACACACACACACACACACACCTACACACACACACACACACACACCTACACACACAATTGACACTAGACAGGAAGGAAGCTGGTGGTTCAGTTGCCCCAGAAACCAGGTGATGCGTACGCACATGGAGTGTGTGGCAGATGACATAACAGATTCCATGACGAAAACAGTGACAGCACAGAAAAGGTGAGAGTTGGAGGAGGTGAGGCCATGTTTTATTGTTTTAAAGGAACATGCACATCATGGTATACATCAAAAGTAAATCAATAGGAATCAAACACCTGCCATAGAGGAAATCAATTCTACATTATAGAGCACGCAAAACACTAGTGATTGCAGTGATTGCACAAATGCTATTCATAAATATTCTACAGCAGAACTCATTGCCTAACCTATTACAGTTTTTGCCCATTGCTTGAACACATTTTGCAAAACTTCGCTCATTGTGCCAAAACTCTAAACACAAGTAAACATGACACAACACTGGG